>MJUT01003471.1:409571-451283 GCA_002080005.1 Gigantidas platifrons
CATTCGGCATACTCCTTAAATTTGCCGACAATTAATCAGTGGCCATCTTTTGATGCAGCATCCTGGAATTCGTCAACAAATATCATTCTCTCATCCATTCTTTCTCACATATATCAACACGAAAATGAGTTAAAACATTATTTTATTAAATATAAAACATGTAATGACAGGGCTCGAAATTAACGCTAGCAAGCAGGCAAATTGCTAGTTGAAATTTCAATTTGCCTAAATTTTGCTAGTGAATAAAGTTAGAACTAACAGAATTTTGCTAGTTGTAAAATATTATGTTTTCAGAATCGTATCTGAACTATGACAAACGTGTAAATTTGTTTTTCGTAAGATCGGTAAAGATCGCATTGACTTCATAAAAAAGGATGGTATGGTTACGTATTTGTCCTAGAAATACGAATATTTACATCTCTGTCCGAGAAATACGAACAACCATACTGGTTCCCGATTTTTAAAATAACATCTGGTAGTAATTTTTACAGTTCAAGGTGTAATACCACTAAACATGGGTACCAGTCGAAAAGAACGTATGGGAAAGTAGTACGTAAACACAAAATGGATTCCTACATTGTTGGATAAAAAATAAACCCTATTAGATACTGCAAAATACTGAATGTCGGCAGAAACCTACACATTTTAGGATAATTTTAAGCCCATATTTGATGTCCTTGTGGTTTTAAATAAAACATTGATTGCATTGGAAAGAAACCACCTGAATTTGTGTTAAATCGAAAGTGAAAGTAGGGTTTTTGACGGTAGACATCCTCAGACTGTCTGTTTTTTTCTTATATGCAATTAAATTTATGTTGATTTTCGGAGTTAAGCTTCCAATTAGGTACCCCTTCCATGAGATGAGTGTCACTTAGATTAAACTTAAGATGAATCCTGTATGAAAGCTCATTTTTTTTTAATTTAAAATAGAAGGCTATGGAAAATTCTTTAGTGGTATTACACCTCAAGTTACCAGTCGAAATGTCAAAAATAAGAAAAGTTTTCTGATCACGATCGCGACGTTACAAAAATTACGAAATTCTTTCGCCAAGTTTCAGATAGATTTATTATAGTGTTTACAGTGATTAAGAGGAAATAATCGTGAAAATCGTTGTGTGACAGCTGNATTGATTGCATTGGAAAGAAACCACCTGAATTTGTGTTAAATCGAAAGTGAAAGTAGGGTTTTTGACGGTAGACATCCTCAGACTGTCTGTTTTTTTCTTATATTCAATTAAATGTATGTTGATTTTCGGAATTAAGCTTCCAATTGGGTACCCCTTCCATGAGATATGAGTGTCACTTAGATTAAACTTAAGATGAATCCTGTATGAAAGCTCAATTTTTTTTTATTTAAAATAGAAGGCTATGGAAAATTCTTTAGTGGTATTACACCTCAAGTTACCAGTCGAAATGTCAAAAAGAAGAAAAGTTTTCTGATCACGATCGCGACGTTACAAAAATTACGAAATTCTTTCTCCAAGTTTCAGATAGATTTATTATAGTGTTTACAGTGATTAAGAGGAAATAATTGTGAAAATCGTTGTGTGACAGCTGTTCACTATCGTATGAATGCAGCCTGTCTGCTTGCAAGAATGGCAAGATTATGATTTTCGTTTCACCAACTTTGGCCTGGCTAGAGCCTAGAGAAATCAATTATCGTGTTTTTAACAGAAGTCATCTCATAATTTGATTTAAATAATTATTATTGCTCTGTTTCCAGCTTGATTACCTCTAACTCATCTCTTTTATACAAAAAAAGCAAAAAAAAATATAAAAAAAGAGCAGACAGGCATATTTCCTTTACTGGCTTTACACTAATTATTCTGTCGCATTACATAATGAAACATAAAACAAACAAGCCAGTCATTAGTTATTATCTTGGTAATAATTATATAATTATTTGAGATGAAAAAAGTTCAGTACATGCAGTGATGCAGCATACCCACAGCTTTTTTCATTTCAGGATACATGTACCCCAACTCCACCAATATGGGGGTACATGGAATTTTCTTAGGGTACAGTGTATGGCTTTTTATATTACTGTCCAATAAAACATTGTTTAAAACACTGTGTATGTTTTCATATGATATGCCCATTCCTCAGGAAATATTAATACGTGTTTGTTTATATCAGGTACATGTTTCTTTTAAGAAATAAATCATGGAAGCCAGAATGTCTGGGAGCGACTTACTTAATGGTCAAGGACGCCTTCCACAATGTGATATAGTCAGAGACAGTGAATTGCTTAATTTAATAAAACACATAAAACCTTAGTCTTATTGTTACATATTTCAATGAAAATAACATCCATTTTTTGTTAAATTTGGTTGCTAGTCAGGTCAGTCTGTTTGCTAGTAGATTTTTATTTAACTAGCAAAGTTTTGCTTGTTGTGAACAAAGTTAATTTCTAGCCCTGAATGATGTATAGTACATTTTTTGGAGAATGCAGCTCATTAAAAAAAACGCTCGTATCTTAGGCAGTGGGACTTATTAGTGTTTTATATTGTGTATATACTTCTGATTTCTGATAAGATTTTAATGGAAAAAAAATCATAAAGGCATGCTGAAACAACCTTTTGTAAATGTCTTTATTGAAAAATGAACAGAGTAAAGATATTGGTGCAAGTGGAAATAAATGCCAACTGAAGTACGTTACATGTACATCTTTGAAGTCAAACCACAATTTTATAGTCAATATATTTCAGGCCTTGACATTAACGTTTGTCCGATTTTCCTGTACCAGTGAAAACTGACGTCGTACAAATAGATCTTGTACCACGGTTGACTGACGAGACAAGTGAAAAAAATTACTGCCCTACCTTTTGAAGATTATTTTCTATAATAAAAATTGGTTGCTTTGTGATTTTTACAGATTTAAACTTCATAAATAATGATTTTAATGTGTAAAAATATCGGTTTCTATTGAAGTACACTATCGCTAATTACAAGGGTGAACCAAGAGATATTCCAAATATATACTTGATCCGTATCTTTTCAGAGATTTGATTAAATGACAACTGACATTAAGTAATAATAATGAAATAACTAGAGGCTCACCTGATTTCCTAGTGGCTGCAGGTTAGTATTTGATTTGACAAAAGCTGAAAAGGAATCTAGAAAAATATTTCAAATTTTCTATTTTTAGTAACAGTAGTGGCCATGTTTGTTGGCGGTTGGGGTCATCAACCATAATTCTTAAAGGGGATCATAAATGCATCATTTACCCAAAATTTGGTATCAATTGGCTCTTTACAGGATTTTTCCAAATTTTTTTATTGATTTTTTTTGTAAAATTCTCTATATTTAGTAATGGTGGTGGCCATGTTTGATGGTGGTTGGGGTCATCAATCATAATTCTTAAAGGGGATTATAAGTGTACCATTTACCCAAAGTTTCCTAGCAATTGGCCCTTTACAAAATTTTTCAGAATTTTTTTATTGAATTTTTTGTCAAATTTTCTATTTTTAGTAACAGTAGCAGCCTTGTTTGATATCGGTTGGGGTCATCAACCATAATTCTTAAAGGGGATCATAAATGTATCCCTTACCCAAAGTTTGGTAGCAGTTCAGTGATTTTACATAACTATATTTTAACACATATTTCCCATAGACCTCTATGTTAAACTGTCATGCAGGGTCCAATGTTGAACTATGTCCTGCAGTGGTGGCCATTTTGGATTGGCAAAAAAAACCTTAAAGTTTGTAGAGGACCATCCAAGGAACATTTCTGCAAAAGATCATTTTCACTGATGCCATGGTTTCTGAGAAGAAGATCTTTATACATATTTCCCATAGGGTCCAATGTTAAACTATGTCCTGGAGTGGTGGCCATCTTGGATTTCAGATCAGCAAAAAGAAAAAAACTTTACAGAAGACCATCCAAGGAACATTTCTGCAAAGGATCATTTTCAATGACTCCATGGTTTCTGAGAAGAAGATCTTTATACATATTTCCATAGGGTCCAATGTTAAACTTTGTTCAGCGGTGGCGGCCATCTTGGATTCAGTATCTGCACCAAAAACATTTTTTTGGTAGAGGACTATCCAAGGAACATTTCTGCAAAGGATCATTTTCATTGACATTGAGGTTTCTGAGAAGATCTTTGAAGGTATTTCCCATAGCAGGGATCTACACTAACAGTCGCCCAGTCGTCCCAGGCGACCTAAAATTATATTGGGAGAGTGAAAACTCGGTTACTTCTCGCCAAGGTGACGACTGAAAGTTTTGGGAGCAATGTTAAGAATTAATAATTCCCGCACCGGTTTTTAGACGTACCAAAATTGTGACTGGTTTCCGATTTTCATTTTACATATTTTGGTAATGATATATCGAAATCAGCGGTGTCAGTAGAATTATCCCTGAGAAATGATTGTCGGTTTCCCCTAGTCAATTTTTTACTGACGGGTCGTTATCTTTTATTTATATACCATTATACAGAAAAGATTCTTGAGACCTGCTAATCTGGGTCACGGGTCACTGTGAGTAGCATGCATAGTCTATTTTTATCTTGGACAATAGTTTATAAATATAGAATCTTGACAATGTAAAGGAAAGATGCTATGTTATATTTATTCATTTGTTTGATTCTGGAATATTGTTGATCATTGATTTAAACAAGAAAAAAGGGAAAAAAGGGGGTGAATTTTACAGTTAAATAAATGTTATATAATAAATGTTGTTTCGACAGTTTAATCCGTCACGTAATCTGGGTCACGGGTCACTGTGAGTAGCATGTGTAGTCTATTTTTATCTTGGACAATAGTTTATGAATATAGAATCTTGACAATGTAAAGGAAAGATGCCATGTTATATTTATTCATTTGTTTGATTCTGGAATATTGTTGATCATTGATTTAAACAAGAAAAAAAGGGAAAAAAGGGGGTGAATTTTACAGTTAAATAAATGTTATGTTAAAGAGAAAAATATAAATTTGTTGCGACTAAAACTTAAATCAGCATTAAAAATTGAACAATATCAGTGGTTTTGTAAATGAGAGGAGTTTGAAATAAAAACACAGGACCGGACTTTAAACAAAAATAATAATCCAGGATTATTTGAATATAGAAAAATGTCAACAACAAATTATCGCTACGTCGAGTATGGATATCACGTATATTTGAAGTTATTATATGGACATACGACAACCCAATTTCCGGAAACTTAATGTCAGCAACATAATAGTTTTTTATTAAAAAAAAAAATCCAGGACCCCTGTGTCCATGAATTTTTTTTTTTTTTTTTAAGTTAAATAATATGAAATATTGACATCCATTGACATTTCTGTGTCCACACTTGCCCTAAGGCAACACTTGTACTAATAAATAAAATGAACACACCGGCCCTCTATTCTAACTCTAAGATAGCCAAAACACTGAGGATATCAGTAAAATGATCATGATTTAAAACCTGTACGTGACGTACAGTATGGATAAAATGGCCACCAGCGATGTGCCCAGTGGAACCATTCTGACTATTTCTCAACGAAATATGAGTGATGCAATTTTTTTTTTGGCTAAGCAAAAGCATTTATGATTTATTTTGTGACCTTCACGGGAAGGATAGCAAAACACTGATTTGACAGAAACAACATTTAAGGAACAAGAAAAAAAAAATTAACACCACACACTCCTTTATACCAATATAAGAACCAAAAGTGAGACCAGGTGTACCATCGGTGGTAAGCATATTCTACATCCCATAAGACACATGTTTGTTCATTTTGAATTTGTGGTTTAACATCTCTTGGAAAAAAAACCCTGCATGCAAGCCTGTCCTTAAAATTTTTCTATGGTAGGGGAAACCAACAATCAATTTTACATGGCCAAATGACAATGCATAATGTTTGTTGGCAATATATTTCAACTATTTCAGAGCCTATGGCTAAGCAAACCACAACTGGAAATTAAAAGAATGAAAGTCATATCAGGGTTCGAAATTACCATAGGTCCGATAGCCCGAGGCTAGAAGAATTGCGCTCGGGCTAAGCCAAGTTGTATTATCGTAGACCGTGTGTCTAGGTGATTTACGACTATCAATTTCCAGAAATTGTATTCCGCACAGACATCGTGTTCTATCTTATGTAAAATCCTTGGTCATATCGGCACTTGAAATAAACTACTCTTTTCTCCGCTATATGTATGAACTTATACGACTATGATCACGAGTTCAAGGTTACTTTTTCAATAAAAACATAATTATGTGAAAATTCTTACCGGGAGTTTCAAAACCGGAGTCTAAACGGAAAGTTGACACCCATGAAAGTAACAAGGCATACGATGCCACAAAAAGGAAGAGAACATTTCAACCTCATTGGCTTCAAATGTACAAATGGCTACATTTTGATAGAGAAAGTCAGCTGATGTCCTGTGACTTTTGTAAAAAATTTGGGAAAGACGACCCAGACGGTAAATTTGATAGACACCAATAATTTCAAAAAAGACACCTTAGATTACCACAATGGAAATAAAGATTATGAACTGGAACCTGAGGACAAATACAAATTCAGAATAAAAACAAAATTATTTAAATATCTGCCTTTTATTAACATTTTTCAATCTTTGAAACCAAAAATATACACTTTTTTGACACAATATTTGCACATCTCACACATTCAAAACAGACTTAGAATGCAGGATTTTGCATGTAATTATTAAAAAAAATCTTTGAGGGGGGGGGTGATGCCCCCCAAACCCTCTTAGTAGTTTTGGATCGCTTTGCGACCCTCACCGCAAATACAGGTTTAGACATTTTCCTTCAGGGCTAGAATAGATTAAATAAGTCTAGCCCTGCAGTCTAGACATCAATTGCCATTAAATTCTATCCCTGCATATTTCTAATTCTTTCAGATTTTGTTTTAATCATATTCATAAATACAGTATACAGTATAAGATTAAAATTGGTGATTAACTTTAAAAGACATATAACATATATCCGAAACAGAATACCGAAGGAACAAGTTAAAGGAATTATTAAAAAAAAAAACAACAGAATCCAAAAACAAGTCAAAATGGAGATATTGTTAAAATATCTGATTTACCATATCTGTAATCTACCTGAAAAAAAGCTGGGCGCCTAAATTATTTGTTGGGCTCCTTGAAAATGAAAGTTAGGAGATCAGGTGGCGACCATGGTTCAAAAGTAAGTGTATATCCCTGCATAGGGTCAAATGTTAAACTTTGTCCCGCAGTGACAGCCATTTTGGACTTCAGATCAGCACCAAAAACATAATTTTGGTAGAGGACGATCCAAGGAACATTCCTGCAAGAGATCATTTTTACTGACATTGTGGCTTCTGAGAAGAAGATCTTTGAAGGTATTTACCATAGGGTCCAATGTTAAACTTCATCCTGCCGTGGCGGCCATCTTGGATTTTGGATCTGCACCAAACATAATTTTGGTAGAGGACCACCCAAGGATCCTTCACACCATAAAACAATTCCATTGGCTGTGTAGTTTCTGACAAGAAGATCTTTGAAAATTGAGCCAATCAAAACAAATTATTGGCCCTGGCCGTCATGTTGAATTCCTGATCGAAAAAAAAAACATAACTTTTATAGAGGACCTCCTGATGCACATTCCTTCCAAGTTTTGTTCCATCTGGCTCAGTGGTTTCTGAGGAGAAGATTGAAATGTGAAAAGCTAACGACGGACGCCAAGTGATGGCAATAGCTCACATAACCCTTTGGGTCAGGTGAGCTAAAAATAGATTTGTTTATAGTGTTTCTTTCCCCTATACTATAATTCCCTGGAAACAACAGTGGATCTATGATATCTCCTGATCTTAGAAAAGTACAGATTTACAACAAGCAGTGGAGCTCAATCCAACCAGAAATGTTAAGACGCCTGATGTTTATTTCCATTGAGGGACATTCAGTAACTGATTTTGATACACAATATGCATTCAGTAGATGATGAACAACGACGTCCAAACATCCTGGATTCAATCCATATTATACAATTACCGCTTGGATGGGCCTGCTATTCGAGAACCAAACTTGGAAATTCATGATTAGACACTCATGCCATGATGGTATCGTTTGAAACCAATGACGTTATGTCTAAGTGATATTATGTTGATTAAAGATGTCATAATAATAATGTCTATCAGACTTTTTGAAAAACAATTTCAATATGCAGGACATAGGTCCTGCACCCAATAATTTTCTGCAGGACCAGTGATTGGGATTAGAGGGGACCATGTGCCATTTATCACATTCCATCTGAAAATGTCCCATTGAAATCAGAAATATTTACAAAGAGTGTTAAAGAATGGCCCATTGAAATTCTGAATGTCAATAGAAAATGTTCCATTATTAAAATTTTAATCCTAATCACTGTAGGACCTACTGAAATTGTGCAGGACCCGAATTTTCCCATGACGATAATGTTTTGAAGAAGTGAAGATTTTGAGGTTATTTTTTAGAACCAGAATTTACAAAATTCTAAAATTTAAACGGAATCGGTGATGGGAACAACAAAAACCTGACCCGCCATGTTTTCAAATAGAAACACACGAAATGGTCGCATTGATGCATCACAGCCAGTTTAAACTATAAAAATACAATGATTAATATAATTACCATGGAAACAGTTGCATGTTTAAGAAGTAAATGTCATTTGAAGCATAATCTAATGCCGAGTTGACCGTGATCGTTCCGTCATACCAGTTGCATTTCCGATTTCTGGTGCAAAACAAAATACATACACAAAATTTTGTCAGACACCCGGACTGGCATACTTGGCAGTATTGCCGGTCCTGTTGATTTTCTGTCCGCTCGATCCGACTAATTTCAAAAAGTCTGGTCTATTAGTATTAATAATGACAGAATGAGATATTGCAGGCTTTCAAGCAAGATTTTGTGAAAAATAAGGACTTTTTTAAAGGCAAATTCTTAAAAATAAGAGCTATTTCTAGGAATTGTTAAGACTTTTTTGACAAAAATAAGGGCTGAAATTCAATAATCAATATAAAAGAAAAACATTCTGTACTCACCTCCAGGGAGAACATAAATACATAAGCTAATTACCAACTCATAAGATCATGCCAATGGTCATCAACAGCAATATTCAGCATATCAATACAACCAGATTAAAGTAATCTGATATGGTACAAATCCATGCTGAATATGATACTGATAACCACCAAGATGTCTTCTGAGAAATACATTAATTCAACATATTCATCATCTGAAAGTATACTAAGGCTAGATTTCATTAATTCCAACACTTATTTCATGTTGCATTTATCAAAAATTTTCAAAGTTTGAAAATTTAGGATTTTCACCAAAAAATTAGGGCTTTTTTAGGATTTTGAAGCTTTAATAAAGGAATATAAGGGCTGCTGTCTAAAAAGAAGGAAAATTAGGAAAATAAGGGTCTGCTTGAAAGCCTGGATATTGTTTGCGAGACAATAACCAATATAGTTTCCACAATTTGCTGATAATTGTTCTCTGGTTTTTATAATTTTTATTAATTTGTTTGGACAACTAAAATATTGAGTCAGACAAGTACTTATTTTTAGTTAGTTGTCAGAAGGGACAAGTTTAAAAAAATATTATTTTTAGCAAGTTGTCAGAAGGGACAAGTTTAAAAAAATGTTAATGTAGAGGCTTGTATTTGTTTATCTCTTAAAATCAAGCCAATTTTCAAAGATAAGCAGCTTCATAATATAACCTGCAGATCAACTCTAATGGGGGGAATAGCAGCTTATACTAAGATACTAAGTCATTCTCAACAGTGTTCCACCGACATTTCCTTTATGTGACAGCATGTTTTTGTGTATTGACGTCAGTGCTTCTTCTTAAAACACTTACTTTCAGAGTGTAAACTATGACCACCATGTTTTCCAACTGAAACACCTTTTTAGCACTGTACATAAGATCAATTGTATATTTCAACGTTATTTCCAGGTTATTGGTAAGTGCACATCAATTTAACACTACAAATCTCTGACTAAAGAAGATATATCTTCAATGGAAAATGTGGAGGCATATTACTATTTTTAAATTTTGAAAAATAGTTTAGTCATTCAAGTCTCCTCTATCAAATACTAATTTATGAAAACTGTAAATAGTTTTAGGATTTTTCAATTGTCATGTACAACCTCTGACATAATCTTTCAATATGTTGGAAGAAGTCAGTATTTGGTAGAAGTTGAAGTAAACATTTTTTTTAAATAAAAAAACATTCTTACTTAAAAGTAGAGACACAATTTACAACAACTTTAAAACCTCCTATTTTTTCCTTAGCAGATTTATCTTTTCATATAAAAAGTACACATTGCTTAAATTAGCTAACCATTTGTTCCTCTTGATAAATATCTTCTGTTTTTGCAGCTTTTTGAGCCATGCGCATTTTGTCCCGTTCCTCAAAGCCAAATGGTTCTGGAACAGTACTTTTATGGCTCAAAGCTGGTTGAAAGGGTATACCACTGTGTGGAATTTTCCTTGAGTATGATTTGACATCCTGAAATTTTACTAGTGATGGTACAAAGAAGAATATA
The DNA here is from genome assembly GCA_002080005.1 of Gigantidas platifrons. NCBI lineage: Eukaryota > Metazoa > Mollusca > Bivalvia > Mytilida > Modiolidae > Gigantidas > Gigantidas platifrons. The sequence continues at coordinate 420,077 of MJUT01003471.1, forward strand.
TCAAACAATAAATGCAATATAAATCTCAAACAACTATTTGTCATAGTGCCAGGATGAACTTCTACTTACTTAATGTACATTTTTTGTATATCTGTCTGACATTCAGACTTAATTATGTCATTGAAAATGAAAGTTCATTACTTCAACAAAGTCACTGATATTTCACTATTAAAATAACAACTGAGTTTGAGATAACAAGGATCATCCATACTTGGCTTTCTTATTTTTATGTGCTACTGAATCCTCTTATTTTTATGTGCTACTAAATCCTCTTATTTTTATGTGCTACTGAATCCTCTTATTTTTATGTGCTACTGAATCCTCTTATTTTTATGTGCTACTGAATCCTCTTTATTTTTATGTGCTACTGAATCCTCTTATTTTTATGTGCTACTGAATCCTCTTATTTTTATGTGCTACTGAATCCTCTTATTTTTTTTAAATCTATTCTTATGTTTATTGTCTTAAAGTGTGAGAACTACCGAGCATTTCAGGGTATGGTTCATATATAAATACAGATAAGGTTGTTTTGTACATAACAACATCATCGGTGTTGTAATGGTTAGTGTGGTTGTCTCTGGTGCAGTAGATCATGGGTTCGAGCCCCGGTCGATCAAACCAAAGACTATCAAATTAAGAATCAGGATAATGTGTTCTAGTGGAAAAACATGTCTACCAGAGGACTATTGTTTCAGTGAGTTAGCACTATAAAAATCAATCTAAACGTGTTGGTCAAGTACAAAGCAGTATCATCTCGCTATAATATAGATGAAAATTTGCTCATTTGGCTTTAAAACAACAATCACCCAAGTCACATCCTCCATATTTTGACATTTTTTCTGAAATAGCAAGCTAGTTAATAACATACATTTGAGTGCCAAACATTATATCTATGTCGTCTAGAGTACAAATAAAACATGAATAACTTGATGTAATACTCAATTCATTTTGTATTCATAATTTTCATGAAGCAGGTCAATTGGATAGAATCTTCATCACTTCATGGCATGACATCCAACTGGAACAGCAAGAACAACAGAGTCCCATAATTTAAATCTGATAGCATATAACTTTCTCAAAATCCATTAACATTGAATATATTTTTGAAGTTAAAAATGTATTTAAATCAGAAATTTGAAAATAACTTTGTGGTTCCTTCATTAAGAGCATAGCATAAAAAATACTCTAAATGCAGCCTTTTTTTTTAACTAGAGGCTCACCTGTACCTGCCTCACTCACCTGCTTATTCATATGCATTTTGTTTTCAATGTTCAATGAATTCTAGATTTTAAGAAAAAAAATATTATATTCATTTTTACATTTAAAACTTTAATATAAGAAAAAAAAGGGGTGGGGTAGGGGGGTTGCAGGGTAAAAATAAGAACAAATTTTCAACTAGCCAAGTAGGTTAGGACTTTTCTAAATTTACTTGCCATTCCAGAATTCAAATAAAAAAAAAAATGAAGACAAATTACTTACTTAAAAGTTAATGTAGCAATGTGCTCAATTTGCAGTAATGTCGTCAGAGTATCAGTTTCGGAGCGGTGATTTTGCATATTAATTTCACTCGAACAGATTACTTGTAGGACATCATAAGTCAATGCTTATATAGACAAATATACAGTACACTGTTAACTCAATCATGTCAAACCAGCTTTCGGTGAATGTTACTATTGTACAATGATATTATAATGGTTAGAATATTGCATAATTATCTTAACTTCATTTTTAACTCTTAAAATTCTTTAAAATGTACAATAATTAGCTGCTGCAGACCGTTTTCAAATAATATTTCCTAATGTCGTCTGCCATATGAGCAAATAATAACAGCAAACAAACGTGGTCAATTCAGACCAACAAAAAATATTGGAAAACAAAGTGTCATTTTTTTTTTATTTTTTTTTTTATTATTTTCAAAATACAATTTTTTAGTTGACCTCTACTCTAGTGTCATGTATGAACATCTCTTTATATTGACTTAATTCAGTTTTTGATTGCTAGAAACTCTTAAATATTATGGTACAGCCGTCAAATGTACCAAGCTAACAAGTGTCCGCTATTCAATTAATTAAACATGCAGTGATGAGCCAATCAGAAAGCCGGTCCGAAACTAATACTGCCATTCACAGGAAGCCTGGCGTAATACTCAAAGATTTATAGCATGTTGTGCAAACCGGTTAAAGTCTGAAGATCAAGATTACAGTAAAATAGTTTTAGTGGAAGTAGCCTACAAATATTCCTTACAAAAGTTATTCATTTGAACCTTTGCAAGCACAGCTATTTACGTTATTCCCTTAAGGGGTCCGAAACTGATACCTCAATGATACCAAATATCAACAGTTCAGTAATAAACAAAATTGATAAGACATTTATTGAATTTTGACATAAACTTTTTTTTTTTATATATTATTGCTTAGGGCTGTTCCAGAATTAAATGTGTGGGAGGGTCGGGCGTCAGCTTCATTTTTTTTTACATGGGTGGTTGGTTTTTGGATAAATAAAATTTTGTGGGTGGTACGGGGACATAAAAAAAAAAATTTCATGCCTGGTTGGTAAATTAAAACCTTCACAATTAATTTGTGTGGTTCTTCCTCAGTTTTAAGACAATTACTGCCGCTTTTACGCCACTGAGAATGCTGACAACTGTCAAGAAATCCGAAACGTGACACGTTTTTTTTCCCTTTTTTTTTTTGTAATTGCGTCACCAGAAACGGAAATCGATTTACCTCCCCTTCGTCGTGGAGTCTTCACAGATGTAAATGACAACAAGGGGACATATTTAAGTGTACTTTTATTCCAGTGTGTAGAATTTCCGGTTAGGGTTAGGTTTAAGGTTAGGATGGAAAAAATAACCTAGTGCAATAATTCCTCTGGAAATTATACACTAGTGTAAATTGTCCTCTGGAAAGAACACACTGTTACACATATACTATAAACCAAAAACGGGATTCAAAAATTGCAATTTTTGAAATTTAATTTGATGGGTGGTGGTTTTTAGGTTACAATTTTTTTTTTATTGGTGATGGGGGTCTTTAAAAAAAAATTTTTGGTGGGTGGTGGGGGTGAAAAATATGTTCCTCCTAAAGTATGGAGGTTTCATTTTAATTATGAACTCTACTGCTATGAACGTGACTCAGCTATAAGTAACCAATCAGATTATCAGTTCTATTTATACACAATAAAAATATTTGACTTGATAGCGAGACGGTATGACATCATCTGCTGGTACTATATCATCAGGACAACAAGAAAAATGTCGCTATTTAAGAAACTTTTACGATTGAATGTTCTACTTATAAAAGACCAGGGTTCAAGTTAGAGGGCGAAGAAGTGGCCTTGTGAAGCTTGACTTCGCTTTGTCGTTGGTCAAAAGCGAAGTTCAAGTGGCCTTGTAAATTTACAGAGTCGCCCCATGTCGTCCGAGTATTTTCTCCATGTGTAATTTATGAAAATGTTGATATCGTGTTTATTAAAATCTATCGTTTCCGTTACAATATTTTTTTTTAAGTGATTTCCTTGAAAAGTAATCCTGACTGACATTTGATATCCATCAATTTAAGTTATTTCATAGTACATGTAGGTATGTAAAAATATTACCTCTGGTTCTTCAGCTACCTCTATGGGCATTCTTACTCTGTGTTTCAAGGCAAAAGCTGGAGAATGAGGAACTGTTACTGGTTTTACTCTGGCTGGTTTTAACCCCTACAAATAGATCTTCAAATTCATTTCATATTATAGGAAAAAATCTTATAACTGTTGTGGAAAGAAATACACATTAGGTTTCTTACACTGACGGATAAATGTAAAGCAATTGATTTTCAGTCTGATAACACTTCTCTAATAAAACAAGAATTCTGAGATAGCACATAGCAATACATTGTCCTCTACCGGCCGCAAAAATCAGAGGACCTAAAATATTATAAGTATCACCTTGCAGTGACTAGATTTTAAATTACAAGTTCAAGGGCCAAAACTCTGGCAAAAATAATTCAAAAAGACAGGAATTTGAATTTTATCTTAACTTTTACAGGCAAAAATAATTCAAAGACAGAACTTTGAATTTTATCTGAAATTAACTAGCTATAGCTATAAATCAGCAAATATCGACTCAATAATATCTCAAAAAAACTTCCAAAAACAGTCTTGACTAGTAATTGATGTGGAATGACAGACAGATAGCAGTTGAGGAAACCAATTACAGAGCAATTAATATATTACATGTATTATATTTTTACATTTTTTTACATATTTTTGTGACTGCCATCAGTGGTAGAGTTAAATGTTGGAGGTATACCTTACATCACTAGACTAGAAACACTGAGAAGGTATCCACAATCAATGCTTTCAGCAATGTTCAGCAGGAGGCACAAAATTGAGCAAAGCAAGCGTTGTAACTCATTTTGAAATAGCTATATACCAAATATCAAGTCAATATCTCGACAGATATAAAAAAAAGTCTGGACAACTTAAAATAGAGAAAAAAAGTTCAAGGGCCATAACTCAGCCAAAAATCATTCGACCAGAACGAAATTCGAACTTAAACAAACTGTAACTCATCTAGATATAGCTATATACCAAATATCAAATCAATATCTCATAGGACGTCCAAAAAAAGTCCGGACAACTAAAAGTTTGAACAAAAAATACAAGTTCAAGGGCCATAACTCAGCCAAAAATCTTTCGACCAAAACGAAATTCAAATTTAAACTGTAACTCATCTAGGTATAGCCACATACCAAATATCAAGTCAATATCTCAAAGGACGTCCAAAAAAAGTCCGGACAACTTAAAATTTGAACAAAAAATACAACTTCAAGGGCCATAACTCAGCCAAAAACCATTCGACCGGAACGAAATTTGAACTTAAACAGTAACTCATCTAGATATAGCCACATACCAAATATCAAGTCAATATATCAAAGGACGTCAAAAAAAAGTCTGGACAACTTAAAATTTTAATGTGAAGGACGGACGGAACTTAAAACTATAGTCCCCTTTGGCTTTCGCCGGTAGGGGACTAATTAACAGACACTTGAAGAAGGTATATAGAATATCAGCCAAGGCAAACTTGAGTAAGCTTGAAACATATTTAAGACACACTGTATTTCAACAGAAAAAGTCCACATAGCTCTGGAACGACAAAAGTAAAAACGGTAAAATATAGATAAAGACCCAAAATAGGTCAAGTCAAAGTAGAGTTAGCACTCAACCCTCAGATCACCATTACAAATAATCTTATAAAATTTGAAGAAAAACTATTAATTTAAACTTGAAACAATTTTTAGTGAGCAACACCTCTATGATAGATGGATAACATAATATCTTCCCTTTAAACATGGGCATATAAAGAAGAACAAATATTGCAAGTAATAAAGTGAAATATTGGAAAAAGGTTCAATTTTAAAAAGAATATTTTACTCAATTTCTCAAATTTTCTGGTTTAATTTTTTTTTTATTATTTACTTTCATTGTAAATTTTCTTCACGGCAGTCAATCATGATGTTCAGAAGTCTGAATGATGTTGCAGAAACACACTGTCCTGGCTTAGTTTAACAATAAAAGTGGAAGCATAACACTTTATTAAAATATTTACCACTGGTCCATCCAAGATTTCTGTAGGAACAGGTTGGGCATGAAATTCATATTTTTCTACTTTCTTGTCAATAGATTTATTCTGGTTACGTTTCTGTCCCTCTAAATTAAATTCTTCTATCTGTGTTGGTGGTTTAGATGGAACCTTTCTAACCCCTGTAGCAGGGTTTTGTAATATTTTTGTGTTTACTGGATTGGCTTTAAACTGACTCCTGAAAAAGTACAATACATATAAAATATTTATAAAAAAAAATAAGTACATACATATGCATTGCAATTTTTTTTTAATTTCCACAAAAAAGTATTTCTTTTGACTATTAATTTGTTCACCTGGATTGTGGGAATTGGAAGTTGTAGTCCAGTCGAAGTAAATGATTGTTAAATGCCAAATTAGAAATGTTTCAGCATTAACATGGTGATGATGCCTACTTTGAACTAGACCAATATGTTGAGCTGGATTTCTATTGCTTGCATAGACATATAGCTAGGACTCAATACCCCAGTAATCCAGGGTAATTAGTATTTGCATTTAATGCTATATACTTAGTAGAAATGCAGCAAATAACAAATTTATCGTCTTTGTTTTGACCTGACTAGGGATCGAACTAACAATCAGTAGTAACCATTTGACTTGGATTGACAATAATACATCACTACTGGAAGAAAAAAAATGCAATGACAGTGTTTTCATTTGAAGCCGGGAACCGGCGCATTTCACCGGCTATTCCTATAAAATCCCCGGCTATGCATTTTTCAAGCATGGGTTTAATGTTAAAAAATAAACCCAGTTGTCGTTTCTATTTTAATTGTGTAAGTTTGTCATTTGCCAGGATGCACTCTCGGAGTGAACATGGGATTATATAATATGGGGATTGAAAACAAATCTTAGTGTTTGAGCTTGGTTACCATTTGACCTTAATTTCGTGTATGAAAAAGCGCTGCTGTGACAAAGAAACAAGTCGATGGCTATTTTATTCTTTCGGCCTCAAATAATTCTCGTCCCATTTATAATATTTCAATTACACTTCCGGTTTCGTTTACGTCAGAGGATAAATATGCAATGACCGAAGGCTGAAGAAGGGAAGAATTAATTATTTCTTTATGTTAAAACTTTATGATTCACAGTAGGAATAATAAATAAAAGTTTAATCATTCCAACGGAGGATTTGAGACCGACTACAGCTTTGGTCCGAATGACATTGATAACATCGACGAAGTGGCAGAAATCAATATTAAAGTTTTGTCCAAAAAAAGCAAAAAGATGATTAAAATAAATTGAATTAATTTATTGAAAGAGTGAAAGGAATATAACCCACTTTTATGTTTTCTATTAAAGTAAGCATGGTCTGATCTTGTAACGTTGTATCGGTATGGAAAAAGGGGGTACTACCACGTGGGTACTACCGAATACGATGAGCACCAGCCCAAGAGTAGACCAGTAAAACTTAGTTTAATTGTTCAGACCACTAAATATCTTCAGTTTTTGTTTAGAACTACATTTGTATATAAAATAAATTGAAGGAATTTGATTCGGACCAGTAAATTCAAATGTTCATTTCGGGAACTGGGCCAGTGGCAGTAAGATGCCACGTTTCTTTTAAAGTTCTGACTCGAATATCTCGAATGAAATTGAAAATATTCGATGTCCCTAGTCATTTTCAAGAATACCCTGTCTGACATTATTTTGATTTTCTGTTTCGAGGACATGGGATATTCATGTATATGCATTAACATGAAAAAGTATCTAGTCTGTCAAACTATAGACTATGTACAAATGTATATATAGATGTCTATGACTATGAATATTAGGAACTGTCTATCCCCTTCTGAAGCACATGCTTGAGTTCTCCCTTAAAATATTTTATGGGGGTTTGGTCATTTGTGATTGTATATTTTCAAAATAAAAGTTTATTGGAACGTACCAGTCTTTGACAACTTTCATTCTACAATTTGTAAAAAAAATAAATATTCTAACTCTCGTGTTGTCCGAAAAAAAAATTCTGAATGAAAAAAAAAAACATACCCCCCCCCCCCCCCCACAAGTTAAATGGTCGGTCCCTAATCATAGGGGAAGTCCATATTTCTTTTAGGAATGATCAAGTTTATTTCTACTGCCTACCAAACTTGTACATTTATCTTTGACCTGAAAAATTGCAGAACCATGTAAACATCTTTCTCAGAAATAACAATGGAAAATGACTGATGGTTGTTAATCTTGAGAAATCATTCTCAATGAAAAATTGTTCAATGGTCAAGAAGAATTTTCAAAGTTAGGAAACACCCTCAAAAGCAAGTCAAAATTCACCAAATCAAAAATCGGCTGGGATGCTTCCACCTGCACCATTAACAGGGTTTTTCACTGAACTCACTGGGGGCTTTCTGACTCTCGGCCGAATTTTCTCTCCGTCTATAATTCTAAAATCTCCCCCTATCAAAATTTGTAGTGAAAACACTGAATGACCAGTCACATTCCTTTTTTAACTGTGCTAGACAAAACTGACTGAGAAAAATTGTCAAAGTAACTCAAGAGTTGCATGAATGGTGGAACTTTTTCAGCATTGCCACAGTTAAAAAAATTATTGTTGCACCTATTTTAACGTTGCTACAGACTGGTAAAGACAGATCTATTGTCTCCCCTGTCTTTTGTCTCATTTGCGTGAAATATTTTTTTCAGAAAATACACTAAATCAAGGTATCATGAAACTGAAATCAAGTTAAAGTGACATATGCATGAATATGCAATGCACCCTCCATCATCTATGTGTGGACCAAATATGATGAACCTAGGTTGTATGGCAATACATCGTTTTACTGAAAATTATCACATCATTTATGTGGTATAATTTATGTCATTTTTGTAACTAACTGATGATTTCAGTCTTGGAGTAAAAATAGACCTCCGCTTTGGTTGACAATCGGTCTTGGGAACAGATCGTCGAGGGGTATATATGCAAAATAGTACGAATACGACAGTAAACCAGTGGCACAACAGCCCGAGATGCCAACCCTGAATGAAGCCCTGGAGGAGTATTAAAGTGAAGTTGCGAAGGGACTTCGACACCTCGCAAAGCGAGGTGTCCATGTGGCCGGGGGTCTGGGGTAAATGGTGTCAAATCCTGCATTCTGGGCATCTCCAAAGATGATTTGATGCTTCAAACTGCTCAATTTTTTTACTGAAATATTTGTTGGATAAACTGTCGGGGGCATTTCTTAAGATTAATCATTACTTTCTTACCAGAAAGTTTGTAAATGTTACTTCCACCTTTATTACACTCAGATTATTCATGGGGGTAAAGGTATTCGTCAGCTTACGATGTGTTTTGGCAATTTTTGCCAGTTCCAAATGCTTGTTCGACTTCACATGCTAAACTCAAATCTCCTTTCCTTCCATGAGCTACCGATATATCTACAGCACAAATACTACACCATGCAAAAGAATCACCACACTTAGAATTGTTGAAGCAGGGGAACAATTGTTTATATTCATTGAGAAACTTCTGTTTATGTTCTATTTTTCTCTTTTTCTTGACAGGAGACATCGGCGGTGAAGCCGCCATATTGATCAAAACACATGCTATACTTCGATATCACTAGAACGCTTTACGATACGACTGAAAAACATTTGAAGCGCCTATGCAAAACCGATTGAAACAAACACGAAGCGGACACGAATAAAAAAAACGGATTTTGCAACTAGTCGGAGAAAAGAACTACTAAAATCGGAGCGGATTTTTCTGGACAAAAATCGGAGAAACTCCGCCGAAATCGGAGATGTTGGCATCTCTGCAACAGATTAGGATGAGTCTTTAGAAATATTTAAAAGTTTCAAACTTAAAACATAAAGCATCCAGTTCTACTGTTGTTGATTGCAATGGTAATAGCACGTGTCCTTCTAAGACAGAGATTGTCTGTATGATCAGGAAAAGAGGAATCGCTCGTTCAATGACAAATGGCTTGAGGAATACCCATGGTTGGAATTTGAATCTGAAGATGACAAAATGTATTGCAGGTTTTGCAAATAATTTCCCCAAATGTCAGGAGGCCTGTCATGCCGTTTTGTGTACATGGGAGTAGCTCGTTTCACAAAGCTACTTTTAATAAATAGTCATAATCTTTCTAATAAGCATTTGGAATGCATAAAATTTAGCCTCTTGTTTGAGAAGGATGAAACTGTAAGACATAGTACTAAGCAGTCTGTCGTATTGGACACTGTTTTTACCAGTCCCAGTAAGATCTTATCGGTTTTGACCGACGGACCGATATACTTCGCGAAGACGGCAAAGTGCCGTTTGCAGATCACAAGAAAATGTCCACTTTTTCTACCTGGAAAGCAGAGATCACACATCCCGAAAATGATATATGGAGAAACTAACCTAATCACAAAAAATTATCCTAAATTTAAGTCAGAAAAGATATGGATGTAAATGAAACATAAGAGAAAATCTACATAACATCTGAAACTCTGTTGATAGCAACAACACTTTGCTGTTCTTGTAGTTTGGCTAAAGTTTATTGACTTTTTCCCCCTTCCTATATATTCAAATCATCCCTTCTAACTACCAGACATTGTCAGAAATTTATCTTTTTGAAATTAATACTTATTGGAAAAAACTTGGGTCTAATAATAAAACTGCATAATCTTACTTTTTCATTTCTTCAACCTCTTGTTCTTCAACTTCTTTATGACTAGGTATATACTGTGGACGGGAACGTGTACGAGTTTCTAATTGTGGTGTTACTGGGATTGTCATTCCACAAGGTTGTTTTCCTCTTTTAGCAGCTGGTTCTACAGTTTAAATAAAAACATGCATACTTGCAATTGCTTAAAATATTATTAAAAACTTTAAGAAAATTAGTCTACTGTTATGTATATGTAATAAATTTGATGTATTATTTGTTCATGGAGAATATTTTTTGCTGACAAAAATAGAAAAAGTTCTTAACAAGTTTTAATATTTGACCTTTGAGTTTCTTAATATGGACAAATAGAAAGAGGTCATGCCTGAATGTTCTAGATGCTTCTACATACCTATATAAGGGTAAACAAATTAGAAAGTAGTCAGTCAGATATTTAGGATTTATAAAACAGCTGGAATTTATAATATTGTATTTGGATATATTTACTTCAGTAAAGTCACATGACTTGAACAATAAACAATTACAACAGACAATAAGGAAACTTTGTGGATTGGAACCAAAGGATATCATTATTGAATACAAATTAATTTTCATATGAAAGGAATCGAACTACTTCTGGAAAGGAAAAAGAACATTTATTCCAAGGGATTTAACTGTGAACATTCAGGCTAGTTGTAGATTATATAAATTTGATTTTGTAATTGGCTAAGTATTCAGTATAGGTGCCACCATGACAGGCAGGGCTTTCAATAGAAGCCGGTAGCCGGCGATTTTCGCCGTTTATTTAGAGAAAGACCGCCGGCTATTTTGTTGGGGGAAAAATGAAATTTTATTTCAATCATGTCAATTGTTGTCGTGTTTCGATAATAAATCTATATTTACGGCACTTTATTTATATATTTCTTTTGCTTCCTGGAATATAACAGTTACTGTTTAATACACGTTTTTTCATTGGTCGAGAGATTAGTTCAGGACTAGTACTGTATCCCAGAGATTCCCAAACAAATTCGGTAAAAATAAATTCAGTCCGGAAAACATTGGTTTCCACCGGACCGACTATCCGGTATAAAATACAGGGTTTATTGTATAATAGAGCCCTGTTTGATCTCCAATTTGTCCATAATTTATTTTGATTAAAACTAAAGTGAAATGCCAGAGCAGATCAAAACTCTTTTCTTGTATCATTTCTCCATGCTTTGATGAAGTGCAAGGACATTGACAAAATTAAAGTCGCAATCTCAGAAACGCTTTAATTAACGAAAATATCAATATTTGAAAGTATAAGTACAATGTCTTCCCGGGAAAGACGTTTGAAAGAAAATGCAAAGGAAAACAAAAGTTTGACATCGTATTTTTCAACTTCATAAGTTGATATAAAAAATGAGTTATTTCCCTTTATTATATATATACTTGAAACAAACCAAAATTAACAAAATCTAAATATGCCATTTACAATATTTTATTATCAAACACAATAAAACCACTTAAGTTTAATCTGAAATAAAAACCTGTCAACTTAAACTGAAACAAAGACAATATTTAGCAACAACCAGTTCTATACATTACCTGTTGTAACACACATGTGTAAATAGACATCCATCAGATTTGGACCATCAAGTATACAACTTGTACTTATATTAGAGTTGCACTATATGCACCTTATTTACACCCACAATCTCGTATAATTAAAAATTTCGGATAAAAGGTAAAAATAAACCAGTATGGCTGTATCCCATATTCTATACAGATATTTTGAAAAATTTTAGTTATACCAGTGTTGTGGACATTACTGGTATAAATTGATCCATAATTTGCAATAAGATCAGTTATATCAAATTTTGTTCAAATGAACCACAGATTAACAGCTATATCATGGTACTTTATACAGCAACTCATGAAATATTTTTAGTAAAAATGTCAGCGCATTTCTCCACCTACTTTTTGGAAATAGCCTGCTACTTCAAAACTTATTGAAAGCCCTGGACAGGTACTTCCAAAAAATTAATTTATTCATGTTTTTAATGTTTTTTCATATATTTAGAGGTAATGTATTGATTTCTAATTTAATGAACAGATAAAAGAAATAATTTCATTGAAAATCATTTATTATTAAATAAAATAAAGAAATAAAAGTTCTGTGTTTGTCGTTTTTTTCCTTGTTATTTTGTGACATGCCAGGGTGCCATTTTCACAAATTAGCATTTCAGTCAAATAATTTTCACCAGTTGCAAAATAGGTAGGTGCCATTTTCACAAATTAGCATTTCAGTCAAATTATTTTCACCAGTTGCAAAATAGGTAGGTAAGTGTAAAAATTTACCGAAATCGTATAAAAAAAAAGAATAAAAAAGCTTTTTGAAAGTTTAACATGTCGGACGTAACTTTGTCTGTCCTGTAACTTGGCAAAAAACAAATGGATATTCAAGCAACAACATAAACATTAAATCTGGATTGAAATATAATTTTAACATTTCATTTTCATTATTTTATAAAGTGTTGTTCAAGTTATGAATTTATCCATTCAGAAATCGTGTTTAAAATTATTCTGTGTATGTCTGTCCACCTGTTATGTCCGAAAATCGTAATTTTCATTTCGATTATAATAAAATATTTTACATCCGTTGTGTTAATACAACATTAAATTTTACGACATCGGTTATGCATCTGCGCATATTGCCGTAAGCGGATTGTCTCTCATTGAAACAATAAAGATGGCCGACGGGCTTAATGTGGCGTCTGTCCACCGGAGAGCAGTAAGTTACGTCCAACACCATGTTACGTCCGACTGTAGAAAAAAATGAAAATTTCTTCAATATACCGTCAACCTAATCCTAAGTGTGCTTCTGTGGAACACTCAGACCTTGGGAATAGCATTACTTTCTATATTCCCAACTTATATGTCCCATAATACAATAATCCCATGACATCTCTTTGAATTGGACATTATTGTCAACAGTCGGTCATAACATAGGACAAATAATTAAAGCTCTAAGTTGTTATAATTCGCCCAAACTAATGTAGAGAGAGCTCTCTCAGTGTATCCATTTTACAGGAATCATCAGTTCTCCCTAGTGATGACTATAGTGACAATGATGAAGCTTATAGGGATGAGGGAAAGGTTTATAGGGTTATGTGTAGGGAGGGAATAATTGAAGAATAAAACATTACAAACTGCTTTATTTGAATGCTTTATTAGTCAACAACACAAAAAAATGTTATTGAAAAATTTGGGCTACCAGTTTTCAATTTGGGCCAGTGATAGAAAATGTTTACTGGCCCAGCACTGATAGGGGGTAGGGAAACAATTTTAAAAGGTAACCATTATATAAAAATACATTGAACTACTCATTACCATGCAACTGCAGTTAAAATTTAAGCTCATTTTCACTTAAATAAAGCAGCAATGGACAATAAAACAAATATATATTTTTAGTAATGAATGCCATCTAAGAGAAGGCTGTCAGACAAAATTTTGAAATGGGACTACCCACGGACCATCCCAGCCAAGATTGGTTTAATTTGGTTCAGTGGTTTCAAAGGGAAAGATTTAAATGTGAAAAGTTTATGACATAGAACATCAGATCCAGTCCATAATGATTCACATATTACTGTTATCACTATCAGAATGTAATTTATTGGAAAATATGGTTGTTGCTTTGTAATAAATATTCTGAAGTGCTTTTTTGTTTTGTTTATTACAGATAACTTGTTAATCATTCTATAATTTCCTAGTTTAATCAGTAGTCATGCATTCTTGTTGTAGTCACTGTGAAATTAAATAACCAATGTTTTCTAAAGTCTAGAATAAAAACGAACCACAAAGCTGATCATACAATGGGATAAACGTTGAGCGACTGCTGACTGTGTTTGTAAGGTGATTTGAATTAAAAAATAAAGTAAAGTAAAGCCGGTGGGAGAATTTAAAAATGGCCATTTAAATTAGGTGTCCATAAAGGCAAGTTTGCCTGAAATAACCATTTTTTCCCCCAAAATATTACAAAATACAAAAGTATATCCACTTTCTTAAAGAAAAACAAAAACTTGCAAACTACCTTTGGGTTTTGATTTAAATCTATCTGGAGTCTGTTTTTCAAATGCCCTAAGTTTCTCTGCAGTAGAATGATAAGAGTCATTTAATGTATCTGTTGTAGAATGACTAATCTTTCTTTTTCTGCTCTCAGTCAGATTAAATGGCTTTGGACAAGTAATACCTCTGTTGGTCTGAGCCTGAAATCAAGGTAGAGTGTTTTTAATGACAAACTTCATAAAATACTAAAATATCTGGTTCTTAATAAGATTTTAGATATTGCAATTTAGTCACAGCTATCGATGCATTTTCTTGTTTCATCCAATTTATACATAATTAGATAGATTTTCCACTGTTGTCCAAAGAACGATATTAATTTCAACAAATTGAAAGATTTCTAATGCAGCTGATCTCTCAAAAAGACAAACTAGTAATTTCTTCAACGAAATACATGTACATGTACATTGTAATTAAATTATGCCTTCAATTTAAACAATAATAAGTTGAATTTTTATTTGTTGTATATAATAATGTACAAATATAATCATAAGCATTGAATGCAATTTTTGCTCATACAATGCAAAGGCACTGGTGACAAATAATTGCCCAAGATGGTTAATAAATGCAAATCTCGAGCAAAAAAAAAAAGGACAGAATATGAGAGGGATAAAACAACAAACTTTTCAGTCCAAACGGTTATCCGATTTCTCCCAGTTACGGCTGGATGCTGATAGTAAGTGATTAACGATGTTTTTTAAAACGAGAGGACTTTTCTCTGTCATCTCTCATCGAAGGGCTAAGCCCTGAGATGAGAGATGATTGAGAAACGTCCTCGAGTTTTAAAAAACATCTTTAATTATTTTATCGCTATTTTGTATTCATAATTAAATAATTTTTGTTGAGATACTGACATTTTTTTTAAACACAATTAATATTTTATATCATTAATCACTTAATTATCAAGAATTTGGTAATGTGACGTCATTATAACGTCATATTAGAAAACAAGATACTACTACGTGCGTCCTTGACTACGCTTAGCGATAATTGAAATGCACTTACGTGATATGAAATATATCGGTTTTAAACATCAAAGGGAAAATAAACAAAATAGCGATAATGTTTCATATCGCCATATTTGCAGGAATATCCTGATATTGCTGATCAGAAATTGTGATCATTTCCATACCGCTGGTGAGTGAGTGATGTCTAACACCAACTCGGCAATTTTTCAGCTATATCATGGCAAGAACAAGTTAATTTTCAATGAGAAGATGATGAGGTCCACTTTGAAATAGACCAACATGCTTAGTTGAAATTTTTTATTGAGCTAGCTCACTGAAACTACAGTCCACGGATAGACATGTCCCCCCACTCGGACACATTATCCGGATTCGAAGCCAACCAGCCTTTGCTCTTTCTCCTAAAAGCACCGTGCTCAGCGGAAAAGCAACAAATACCAAGTTTATAGTCTTCGGTTTGACCGATCTGGGCCAGAACCCACGATCTACCACACTCGAGGCGAGCACGCAAACCATTACACCAACGAGGCAGTTCATTCTTCATGCTACCATGCTTCATATAAAATGTACTTTGGTTAACAAATAAACTACATATAATTGGAAGGGATGTAATGATACTCCAAAATACTGAAAATGTTTCATTCAAAACCCCCAATTAATCCCAATACTTCCATTTCATTAACAGTTGTAAAAACTAATTACTGCCGATAGATCTTATTTGTGTCTTTAGCAGTTAATTGTATGTCCACTATAGGAAATACTGGAATAAACAACCATAGAAATTTTTTCTTAAATAGACATACTGCCAAAAAAAGAACATGGTTTCAAATTAAAAGTGAAATTTGAGGATTTGACCATTGTGACCTTTTTCCTGTGACTTTCTTTCCTAGTACAATTGTTGTATCACTGCCAGATTGGCAAATTTACAAAATGACTTTTTTTTCTTGTGACTTTCTTTCCTACATTCATTTCAACAAGCATCTGTCAATGATTTTTTTTAAACAGAGAAGTGGTTTGTAAGATTGCAGACCATGAAACTTTGAACAGCAAACAGATTCAGCTGCAGAGGATATTTGGACATATCATGTAGCATGAGTATGTGCTTTATTTTGTATACAAAAATATGAAAAATAAAAGTAAATATAAAACTCACTGAAGCTTTAATTGTATCTGATCGTAGCATTCTAACATAATCTACAGGAATGGTTGAGTGGACCTCTGTAGATTGATTTTTAATTCTGTCATCTGTCAGAAATCTAAATTCCTGTGGTTGTGTTGGTTTAGTTTTTGAGTGAACAGGAACATAATTTGGAGCAATTACAGCCTTCTTAAAGCTTTCTTGGTTCTGTTTTAGTTTTTTAGAAAGTTTCTGTCGAAAATGTTCAATCGTTTCCAATTCTTTCTCTTCTGTACTTTTCACAAGAGCTGATTTGATAACTGGATTGCGCCTACAAAAGAAAATATCTAATTAAAGATTATCCCAACACTAATCCCATAAATATCTAAATTTGATTAGATTGCCCATGAATACTTACTTCTTAATTCAATATATAAAAGAACAGTGGTAGTAAAAATTCATCTACAATAAACAGAAAATCTTACTTGAATAAATGAAATGCAGCTGTCTGTGCAATGTAATATATTTTATTTCTACTTAAGTTAAACTATATGCTTGACCTGAATTGAATGTGTATGCTTATTTTGACTGGTTCATATAAATGATGGAAATGATATTCATTTCAGAGATATAGAAAAGCAACATTTGGAATGTCTGCAATTTTAAGCAAAATTTAGTTTTTTTTTTTTTTTTAATGTGCAAATATTATTATAAAAATCAAAGTATAGTTCATATACACAACCTTGAAAATACATTTGATGATGCCAGAATATATAATATTTTATTAAAATGAACATAAATTGGTTTTTTTTCCCGACTATAGTATTGTTATGAAGCACAGGGACTTGAATCGCTTTCATAGAGGTCACGCGGCCTATATACCCTATATACTAACAAGGGATGTAACGACCAACATTCCCACATTCTGATAACGCTTGAAATATATGCTTTAAAAACATTTCAATGAGAATTACTTTTAGAAGTAATTTTATATGATTATAATATACCTAAAATTCATTTACAAGCCACTACCAGTTCGGTTTCAGACTTGGAAAAAAATATTAAAAAATCACACATTCAAACAATCTTTGTTGTCATTCGCTAGCATATTGATTTATCTTTCCAACAAGACATAATTTTTCACAACTGCTTCACTCTAGAAGTCAGATAACCCCTGCAAACTTGAAACTTTGCTCCAAAATAGGTCACCAACGTTTTGCTATGGCACAGTCAACGGTAAAACTCCAAGAGTAAAGAGCACAATTGCGGACAATATCCGCATAAATCCTGACTGTTGTAAATACCTATGAACGCTTTCGACTCAACTTTCATGAGAGTTTGTATTTAAAAAAACATTTTCCCATTGCTATATACAGTCAAACCTGCCCATGCAATCACCTCTGTTAAGCAGTCACCTGTATTCAAAGGTCACCCTTGACCTGTCATAGAAAATTTCATATGAATTGAACCTTTTTTAAGAGGTCACCTGTCTTATAAAGCCACCTTTTCTTTGTCCCAATGATGACCTCTTAATACAGATTTGACTGTATTAAACATTCCACAATGCAGTGGGAAACCATTTTTTTCAAACACTCGCCAAAATGGCGAGTGGACTGAAACAAGTACTCGCCAAAATGAAATAGAGCTCGCCATGTTTGGCGAGTGACATTTTTTTTTTAAACTCGCAAACAAATACCAAATAAACAATACAGTAATGTTCAACAATTTATTTTGCAGATTTTGACAAGTCATTAACTTGGTCAAAAAGGATCAACACTCTCTTAGGAGATGCGTTGATCTCTTATTCCTCAATTTCGTTGTCTTCATCTTCATCAACTGAAGTACAGACTTTTAAGTTTTAATGCGTGGTATAAAACATGTCCGTCAAATCCGGTTCCGACACATATTTAACTTTGTTTTCGCTACAAATTCGCTTGAAATATTTCAAAACTAAATTATTTTATTTGCATTAATTTTAAAAGTCATCACATCTATTTGTAATGAAATAATATTTCATTTAATCGTGAAATCGACCTTGGCAAAATTATGCGGGATCGGCATTGTATACTTATTTTTGGTCATCCTTATTTTTTTTCTTTTGACAGAAATGAAGTGTCATTGGCGGAATGTTTTCTTATCGAGTACAATGATTAATAAAATGTTGGATGAATAACACGGTTAACAGAAAATTTAACTGTTTGAGAGCTATGATATTTTAAAGCTGTAAACCAGTTATTGTGGCGACCGTTTTCAAGTTCCTACTCGCCTTACAACTATTACTCGGCAGACTGGCAAGTATAAAGTGGATCTTACTCGCCACCCGAAATCTCCACTCGCATTTGGCGAGCGGTCGTTTCCCACACTGCAGTGGCATGACTTTTTTCATTTGTCTGGCAGGGAAAACACAATCTCTGTATAAGATGATATCATTTTACAGTTCAAATTCATCTCATTATTTGTGCTCAGCTTTGAAGTGAAAGAATTACAGACAGTAGAAGATGACAATTGCAGACAAAGTGACCAATAGAATACAACATTCTGTGTGAGTTGAAGTAAGAATTGAAATGCAAATCAGTTTCATTAACATAATCAAGAAGATCCCTTTTCATCATTACACAGGTTTGTTTTTCAGAATTTGTATGAAACACTTTAAAATAAAAGGTTTTGCTGCATGAAAGAAAATCCTAAACTTTAATTGTTTTGTTCATGTTATCAAAAGTTCTTACTTCAATCTTGGCATTGTTAATTTAGACTTTGATTCTGCATTTTTATCCACATTTCCAGATGTTCTAGGGCTATCAGGTATAGGAATGGATGAAGCTGATCTAGTCCTCTGTGGTACTCTCTTGGTCCCTACACTGGTGTTGAGAGACGAGTTTCTTGCTTTACCAATAACTTGCTTGCATTTTGGTGCTGGTAATCGAGAAAATGACCCTGTTCTTTTTATGTTTCCATTTTCCATATTTCCTGCTGATCTACGTGTTTTCTTTATTTCCACTTCATTTCTGAAATTGATCTTAATGGTACAGTTTGGTGCTATCATTAAAGTAACTGTCATTAAATCTCTTGGATTTCCCTATTTTCACTTCTCTGCCAACTGAACTCTCTCTAATATTATTAATTCCATGATAAACAGATTCAAAATAATTCATATTTCCAATTCATTCCAGAAGCCATCTTTTTGTATTTAAATTAAAGAACCGCCTAGCGCATGAATGCGCGACGTATCCCCCCGCACTTGCATAATATTTAGTTTTATATATTTATAAAAAGCAGCCTTGCAGTTTTAATGTATAACAACATACTTACAAGCCACATGCAAAGATTATTCAAATCTATCCATGTTTACTAAAGTTATCATGCAAACAAGACACAATTCTCAAAATTGGTGATTTTTCAACCAAAAACTAACATTTTCCCCCAAAACCCTTGCTTCAAATATTTCCATGTTAAAACCAATCCAAGATAATGATAATTACAAGCCACTTGCAAAATATTATTTAAATCTATCCATGTTTACTAAAGTTACTGCGTAAACAAGACGCAATTCTCAAAATTGGTGATTTTTCACCAAAACCCTTGCTTCAAATATTTCCATGTTAGAACCCATCCAAGATAATGATAATTACAAGCCACATGCAAAAAATTATTCAAATCTATCCATGTTTACTCAAGTTATCGCGTAAACAAGACNCAATTCTCAAAATTGTTGATTTTTCAACCAAAAACTAAGATTTCCCCCCAAAACCCTTGCTTCAAATATTTCCATGTCAGAACCCATCCAAGATAATGATAATTACAAGCCACATGCAAACAATTATTCAAATCTATCCATGTTTACTCAAGTTATCGCGTAAACAAGAAAGTGTGACGGATGGACAGACAGACGGCCGCTATTACTATGATATATCCCCTCACCGCTATCGCGGGGGGATAATAATACTTACAGTATTTTAAAATTAAAAAGTGTTTCTGATAATTATAAAAATACATATACATGTATTAGTCGACTTTAATTAAACAACATTATTAATTCAGAGTAAAAAAAATTTTTTGAGAAGATATATGAAAGAAAATCTGCATGTAGATTCCAAACAAACCAAAACACAAATATCAGAAAACCATTCTATATTTCAATTGTACATTTACACAAACTTTCCTCTATACATTACTAACAAATTATTAGTATTTTCAAACAGGGTCCATTAAATTATTCTTCAATTTGTATACCTACTTGGGACAAAGCTAACAAACAAGTAAACATTTAATCAAACTAGTACATTATAGTCTAGTAAAGTAACTCTGTTGTAGTGTTTATTTATAGTTTTGTTATTCAACAAACACAAAATTATAAAGGAATACTAGATTGTCAAAGCTGTCATTTCAGTTAGTTTCTTACTTTTTGTCTCCTTCTAAAGAGTGGTTATACCTCTTCATTGATTTCTGCTTTGACTCCTGTAGTCCATTCTTCAGCCGAGGTGGAGATCTTCTACAAGAGATAATCTTTATGTTCATCAAATACTCTTATTGGTCAATATTTCATGATATGGGACATATAGAATAGGGAGACTTAACTTCTCCCTCAGAGAATATGCAGTATGCGAAGCTAAGCGGAAGACCGAAACCCATGTCTGGGTGAAATTACCGTGGACTAGTAAATGCCTACTGCCAATAGTCCAATCGGTCTATATATAGCTAGTGCACAGTAAACTGCAGAATGTATCACCGTCAATCAATAAACTGATACTTCTTCATAAATATAGTGGAAACCAGTCTCTGAGGTCTTCATATGACATAATAACCAATCATCCAAAATAAAAATAAAATAGTGCATGCTTTTCCCCCCATTTAAAATTTTGATAATGTTTTGATAAAAATTAATTTAAACATACTGAATTTAAATAAGTCGGAAGATATTCTTCCTTCGTTACCGTCCGCATGAATATCTGGTTTTTGGATTCGTTCAACAAAAACAAACATGGCTTCGATGTTGAGGTGGTTATATGGTGCGAGACAGGGAAAGGCACCAAAAAGGCTGTCTCAAACGTCCGACCAAGTTACAGAAGCTAAAAAAGTATGAGGACAAATGAGTCAGAGAATTCAAAAATCACTTGACGAATGGTCCTCCGTGGCTAAAATATGATACTGCTGTGCAAATCATGTTCTGCAGTTACTGCACTGCAAGGAGCAGGAAAAAGGTGGGAAATTTGAGAGTGGGAGTCAAAAAATCAGAATTGACACCTTCCAAACACACGAAATGAGAGCACCTCATATAACAATTATTGGCTTATCTGGGCTTTCTTATTTTCTTGGTCTGCAACAGCAAGGATATCGATGATCTCTTAAATTGAAGTTAAACTATGATGAAGAAATGTACATGTAATCAAAATGTTTCCTGGAGTTTATAGATGATAGATCAATTTTATCTTAAAAGTCTTAAAGAAAAAAGAAAAAAGGTCTTAGACAGCCTTCTGAGTAGGTTTTTATTGAGGGGAAGGGGAATTTTTCATCTGACCTGGAGAAAAATAAAAAAAAATGATAAATTTTATACACTTCCAGAAGCACTCAGAATGCAGGATTTGAGGTTTAATTTTCATAATTTTCTTGGGGGTGTTCCCCTGAACCACCCTAGAGAGTTTGGATGACTTTGTGATCCTCATCGATGATGGTAATTTTTCTGGTCTAGTTAAAATATTTTAAAGCTGTAAACCAGTTATCATGGCGAATGTTTTCAAGTTCCTACTCGCCTTACAACTTTTACTCGCCAAACCGGCGGGTATAATGTGGATCTTACTTGCCAACCGAAATTTTCACTCTCGTTTGGCGAGTTGGTGAGCGGTCGTTTCCTTCACTGGATTAAATACAAAAGTTCAAACTTTCCCACATCACTCAAAAATTGAATAAAGTATGAAGAACTTTATGCGAGTGAAAGGCCAGGCTTACAATTTACATCCTGATAACCTCACACAAAATCATATTTAATTCTTATAATGCCTTTTAAGAGAAACAAAAACCTCACACAACCACTGTATGGCTATGTTCACGAGTCAGTCGTTATGATTCCAAAACAAATTTAGTCAAGCATTTGCTTCAGAAAAAATAATACATGTAATTGTGTTACTAATCAAGTCAGAAAAGCAGAAAACTGACATATTGAGTGATTTAATCATGATTTGAAACATGTGAAATGTTTAATAAAAGAACCGCCTAGCGCATCGACATATCCCCTCACCCGCACTTGCATAATATTTAGTTTTATATATTTATAGAAAGCAGCCTTGCAGTCTTAATGTATAACATACTTACAAGCCACATGCAAAAAATTATTCAAATCTATCCATGTTTACTAAAGATGTCGTGTAAACAAGACACAATTCTCAAAATTGGTGATTTTTCAACCAAAAACCAAGATTTTTCCCCAAAACCCTTGCTTCATATATTTCCATGTAAGAACCCATCCAAGATAATGATAATTACAAGCCACATGCAAAAATTATTCAAATCTATCCATGTTTACTGAAGTTATTGCATAAACAAGACACAATTCTCAAAATTTGTGATTTTCCAACCAAAAACTAAGATTTTCCCCCAAAACCCTTGCTTCAAATATTTCCATGTAAGAACCCATCTAAGATAATGATAATTACAAGCCACATGCAAAAAAATTATTCAAATCCATCAATGTTTACTAAAGTTATCGTGTAAACAAGAAAGTGTGACAGACGGACAGCCGCTATTACTATATCCCTCACCGCTATCGCGGGGAGATAAAAATGCAATTTACCCACTGTGTGAATGCTTACTTGTGTGACATTGTAAACGTCTTCATGACATTCCTCTACCCTAACTATGCATTTAAAAATGGGGTCAATTTACCATGGGGTTCAAAATACCATATGACACCGGTATCTTTCTTTTTTGCTTTTACAAACAGGTATATAAACTTTTTTTTTCTTTTTTATACATATTATTATTTGAAATCCAAAATGTGACACAAGGGTGTATGAATACACTAGAAGAATGGAATTATCTATGTGTAAATTTATTTAATTTTTGTTGTTTTATCAAATGAAATGCAAGGAAACTGTGATATGCAAACTAAAATGAAATTATTGTGAAATAGCCGTAAACAATATACATTTGTAAGTACAAATAAATCCCTGGATGAAAACTTTTTTTTACGAGGCAATCAAATATTTATGAGTATGAGGAATATTCTTTCAAGTATACCACAAGTGTTAAGAAGAGAATATAATAGGATAATGTTTAGTCCTGGAGTACTGATGATCCCACATTCTGACCTTTTAGAAGTTATCTCTGTCTGCTGTGTTGTTTTAGCCTTGGTCCTTCTCTTCCAATCACTCAATGATGTACATAGGTTTGATGGTATAGACTCACTTAGCTTTCTATTTTCACCTACAAAATATAAAATATAAATCTTCAATATATACAAGGTAGTGGGTCGGTAGGTGTAAAAAAAAAATTTTTTTTTCATCAAATGAACCTCATAAGATATGGTCACATTTACATTTTTTTCCCCCAAGGCATCAATTTCGTCGTCAGTCACTTCCACGTCATCAAGCAACTCCTATAAAAAATCTGCCCATGTATCTTTACTTCCGATCTTTTTTAATGCGCAGCATTGTTAATCAAAGTTTTTTCAACCTTTCCGGTTTTCGACAGCACCAACACATACACACACCAAGTTGTGTCCATCGTTGTTATTGCTTTACGGTATGGATTTGCCTCAATGATCTTTGATGCAGTCATACGTAATTCAAGAAGTATTCCGAATTGACATTGAACAAATAATTTTCTCTCGTTTCCGGTACGGAACTGAAAAATTTCTGGAATAAAAAAATTCAAATTTTTTTCCCCGCAGAAGTCGATAAAATTTTCCCGGTTGGGCCGATTTTATCGGGTCGGTCGGAAAAGGGGAAACAAACAATATTTTAATATTGGCCTCACGTTTTCTTAGATTTGTAGAGCAAATGGAAAAATTACTGTTTGTATTCATATAGATATAATTATAATACAATACAATTTTATTCAAATCTACACTTTTATCAAACACACTCTTGAAATAAGAATATTTGAGTAATAATAGTTAGTAAATGCATTAAATAGGTATTTGTCACCAATGACTGATCATCATTCGATAATGACAGTCTTCACGAAAAACTTTTTGACCCACAAGGCATTCAGACTTCTTAAGTTGTAGAATTCAGGAGTCCGAATGCAAATTTACTGGCCCGAATAAAAGCAAAAATAATTTCACATTTTTATTATTATATCAATTGGCAGTTGTCTATTCTCTCACAAAAATATCAAGCTTTTCCTGCAGTGGTTGCTTTCAATCAAGGGATATCAATTTACCATTTATCGTTTTAGTAACGCAAATTAACTATATAAATTTTTCTGAACATTGTTGGTTAAAACAAGTCTGCCTTAAAGTAAACATTTTGTAGAATAATTTTTTTATAAATAAAGCAAAGTATTTTAATTAAATTCACAGAGAATTTCAGATATAAAAATTTTAGTAGATCTTTTCAACCTTTTTTCTTAATCAGGAAAAAGCTTGTAATATTTGTCCATTTCATAGATTTCATCAATATTTCTCAAAAGCCTAAATCAAGTCATCGATCGTATTATGCGCAGTCTAAATTTGGCACCAAATTGATATCCGATAATTTTTACATGTCCGGTCCGGAGTGATTCTTGTATATATATATATATATATTTCAAATATTTATTTTTTACGTTCATTAAAGCGTTTCTGAGATTGCGACTTTAATTTTGTCAATGTCCTTGAACTTCAACATAGCATGGAACAACGATAAAATAAAAGTTTTGATCTGGCGTTTCACTTTAGTTTTAATCAAAATAAAGTACGGACAAATTGGAGATCAAAAGAGCTCTTTTATACAACAAACCCAGTATTTTAGATAGTCGGTCCGGTGGAAACCAATGATTTGACACACAAGCCCGTCAGTCTTCTCACTTGTGATATTTTAGAAGTCTGCGGCCGATTTTACTGGCCAGGACAGTCGGGCTTGTGGCTAAGTTCGAAGACTGTAATGATTATCGATCTTGAAAACTTGAGATTCCCATCACTACTGGTTTCTCCAATCAGAACCACACTTTCTATTTTTGGACAAATAGTCGGGACAATCGAAAGCCAGACGACCGTTTCACTAAAGGTTCTAAGTCGTAAACGTAAGTTACTATTCACTATTAAATAATAGTTACGACTTACGATAAATGTTGATCGTAAAGTTAGAAGTGGTGGTAGGCACTCATAAGTCATAAATCTATGTGGCCGTAACTAAGATGAACATGTTGTTTGTAGTCCTTTTTCAAGATGAGAAACATGTGAAGAGACAGTGGATTTTTTATGATAAGCTTAACCCACTTTAATTTACTTGCACTGCCAGTGATTTTCCTACTTATTTGTATCTGGGGTCCAGGTCCCTTATAATTGGCAATATTAGCGAGTAAATGATGTGAATTAGGAAAATGTCACAGTGGTATATGTGTTCGATTTTTTGAGATTGTATTTTTTATATTTTATAATTTTTGTTAAGATTTTTTAGAAATATTTAGAAAAATTATTAGAAAGGCCATGCAAAGTTAATTTCTTGGTTCTCAGGCCCGCCCGCATGTGGAAATTCGTCGCCGCATTTCCGATTTTTTTGCAACAATAGTAAAAAAAAAAATTTAAATGCGGTAGCGCTGTCCGTACGGAAAAAACAACCGCATCCGTTTTTCTCTTATATCGCGTGGTCGGTGAAACGCTTTAAAACGCATCATGCTTAAATGAGATTTAAAGCATCGTTATGACAATGTATAAATAAAAAACATGTTTCCGTTTGACATTTAGACAAAAGATTTATACATTGCCATATTTTTCACAAAAAAAAGAAGAAAAAATGCCTACCGCATCACTTTTTACAGCAGTAAAAGGATAAAAAAAATGCCGCCCTCCCTCATCAATTTTGACAAAAAAGGGCCTGAGAACCAAGTAATTAACTTTGCATGGCCAAAGACATTTAATATATTCAGACCTGATTTTACGAAGCCAACAAAAAAGCAGAAATCGGCAAGCGGAAGTATTGACTATATTCTATAAAAAAAGGAATCGTAACGGTAAAACCGGAATAAAAAAAGTGGAATTCCACTTTAAAGCAGAAAAAAATCAGGTCTGTAAATTTGCATAAATTTGTTAAAGTTTTTGACAATTAGCAGCACATCTCATATCGTCATTTTCTAATCAATTTAACTTTTTGATAATTACATACTATTATTCAAAGTTGTCTTAATTAAACTTTTGAGTTGAAATTATGTAGATCTGACTGATGTTCATGAGTTAATTATATTTTATTGTGTTAATTAGAGTAATTTGTATATGACATATTAATCTGAGTATTTTTTATTTTTTTTTATTTTGTATAAATAGAGCAGAAATTTTAGGTTAGGAGTCAGTGTTTGGGAAGCATTTTTGATCACGCTTACCCTGTAGTAATAGTTGGCCTAAAGGGACTGTCAATCAGTCAGCAGAGATGCAGCTAATTGTCGGCGCTGTCGGACCTAGGGGGCAGAATTTTAGAGGGTCCGGCAAATGACATCTTTGTGTCAGACCTAATGACCGGCAAACATTTTTACTGCTTGGGGCTGTCAAAAAATAAATTTCTGTCGGTCCTGGTTAACTCTTAGACCCATGAGACGAAGGATCTTTGATTATCGTTAATAAAGTCAAAAGTCGTAAACAAATCGGTAAAAGTTTGTTCCTAAATTATGCTAAATTTCAAGAACCAGTTCCCATTCCGGATTTTATTTCGTATCCTATCGATAATCGTAAATTGTATTCCCATCATGGCTGCATGGCCACTATTAAGTTTACGGAGGGGTCTAAATCTGGAAAAAAAGCACCCACTATCTATCGATTTAGAGAATAAAAAGGCCAAAAGGTCGGCATATGAGAAGGAGAGGCGACCGGGGCGGTACTTTAATCAAAAATGGAAGGACAAAATGAACAAACAAATGACTACTTGATTGATATCAAAATAGACTAATTAGAGGAATAATAAAATCTTAATAATATGAATTATTGTTTACTTGATGTTGCAGCGCTATCTAAATTGAATGTGGTCTCAGTCACTACCCTCCCCCCTTGGCAATATCCTTTATCTGATTTTGGTCGTAGTAGTTGTTAACTGTGTCAAGGCTTTAAGATGTCCCTTCTACTTCTACCAGTTTGCGGCCTCTATCAATCGCTGATAATACTGCCACTGGTGCGCATGCCAATTTTAAACTTAATTTTTTTAAACTGAAACAATAAGTGCTGTACAAAATAGATGTGCAAGTAAAAACAACTTGATTAATCTAATCAAGTTTGAAGTGAGCAGAGCATTCCAATCCCTGATTGTTCTTGGGTAGAATGACTCCTGTTACATGATGGTATCTGAAAGGAGTGTTGGCCCATGTTTCGACTCAGTCGTGATGGTTGTACGAGTCTGTCAGTGGCATCAATATTGGACCATTTATGATCTTTATTGAAAGTGAACTATTAAAAAATTTCTAAAAAAAGATAGGTCTGGCAAAACTCTCTTACTTGCAGGACCTAATGTCTGACAGGAAAAAAAACTATCTGCAACTCTGAGTCAGCCAATGATGGACGGAAACATTGATGCAAAATTTGGGCGTTTATCTTTGGGATTTTAGTTTATTTGAATCTTTATTTAATTTTTGAGTTACTTTTTAAAATTGGGAATTAACTATACTTTTAGTATTTGAACTTTGTAAACTTTATTATTTTTATTTGGAACTTGTTTTGAAATTGTTATTATATAAATTTGAATATATTTGTTATGTAAAATAAATTGTTAAAACTTGCTTGCGTTTTAGCTATGTCTACTATGGTAATTTAAGTCTAGCAATAGACTGACCCCTTGTCCCGACATTTTGTGCACACAGCTAGTTCCCCTCTTTGCAACGTGCACTGGGCTTCGGCGACTGAATTCTTTGTTAATCTTGTGAATGACTATTTTGTTAAAAACAATTACATACTATCATATTTCAATAAACATTTTCTCTGATAAGGATATTATATTAAAGTGCTACATGCTATACAAATGTATATACATGTACCAACAGAAACTAGAGAAAATTCTCTATAAACTGAAGCTGACCTTATATAATTAACTTTCTTATTCCTGAGAGAAAAAAGTAGTTCACCTTTAAAAAAGAGGAAAATATGAAGTGGCCACTTGTTACATGCATTTTTTGGCAAATTTTGGGTATGTATGAGCCTGTATTTCCATAACCGATCATGATAGACCAGTGAAAGGTATCTATTGTTTAGACCCAATATTGAATATATATTGTATTACAATATGTCATTTACTGATCAATTACACAATATCCGATAAAAAGTGCAACCTTAGCTTGCAGTAGTCCTTACATACATGCATATGTAATCAGGGGTGTGGAATTGCCATGCCCGACTCGTCCGACTCGTACATAGAACCTGCCGGACAAGTAGATTTTCCTGGCTAGCTTGTCCGGGGACAAGTAAAAATCAACAAATAAAAATAATTTCTAATTAAAGTACTCTGGGAAGACAATTCCTCAAATGATATTTTATCGTAAATATTTACGGTTATTTAGATAAATGTTGTTTTTTTTATTTATTGGAAACGATCACGTCAGTGGTGTTCAGAAAGTAGCTAAAAATAACCAGAATTGTACAAGTTCTAAGTTGAGTATTACGACCCGATTGCAATGATTTACTTAACGATAACCGGGACCGTGTAACAGGTTTTTACAGGAGTTCCGAATGTGACGTTTCCTTGCTTGTCCATAGCCATACATCCGTGAACGTATAATACAAATCGGGTTGCAGTCATTACAATGGACACATATTTGATAATAATAAAAAAAAGACTGGGAAAGATTCTGGCCACAATGAACATCACGAAAAAGTTAAACGCAAAACTCTAACAGAAAAGGACACAAAATGTTAGGAAAAACACCCAAGTGGTTAGCCGATTTCTCATGTTTACTGCTGGATTCTGATAGTGTCTCATATTGAAATATCTGCAGAATATACTCTGATTTTGCTGACAAGAAATCATTAATGTTTAATGGCAAAATCGTGGACAGAATGGATACCTATCTTCCCACCAGTCATCTGCAAAGTATGAAGACACCACTAAAACTAAATACTAGTACTACATGACTGTTTGATTGATAAATCCATTGTCAAGGTTAATCAAAATGAACTTCATTGATATGAGATTTGTTTTTAACTCAGCTTATTCTGTATCTAAAAACAACCAGATATTCTCTGACCGCATATTCCTATCTGAAATCCAAATTTAAAATGGCCTTCATTTGGACAGTGATCACTTAGGCAGGGATGTTTGTGTTAACTTTATTAAAACTATATTTCAAATTTTACGCAATGATGTAATAGACAATATAAACAAGTTCAATTTAGCAACTGTGTTTATAAGTATCAAATGTTTGTACAAAAAACAGGACAAGTAGGATTTTGTCCGGACAAGTAACTTTTTTCAGATGACTTGCCCGGGGACAAGTAGAACATTTCAGTATTTCCACACCCCTGGTAATAGTTCAGATAAATGAATAATGGCAGATTGACTTGTGAAGATACTTTTCTGTTTTTCAACTTATTTTACTGTTTACATTATACCTGATGCTACTAGTGGACTTTTTGTGTTGACTGGAGTAAGACACATTGATCTTGTTAATCGACGAGTTTCTTTCTTTGGTGTCCCCTCAAGTTTCTCAATTTCTTCTTCTGCATCTTCAATGATATCAACACCATTACAAACATTTTCCATTTCGGTTTCTTTCTGTCCATTCTCATGATCAACATCTGTAGAGCAAAAAGTCAAATAAATATCAAATGTATATATTTAATGACAATTTATACTATAAATGTTTATTGTTTGATATAAACGTAAATGCTTTTGAACACAAGAAGTCAGGATTTGCTATTTGCACGAGGCACACTGCTTTACATTGTAGTAAGAGATACTCCTACTTCATAAGATGTTGGAATTTCCTCTCTGCATACTTTAACCTCTTACTTCTCAACCAGATTTTCAACAAGCCCACTCTTTCTTGATTTGAAGCTTGAACTAAAAACCTTGAACGATCAGTTCGTTTTACATCAAATAAATCCAGCGAAGAAAATAAGTAACAAACCTTGTTTCAACTTGGGAAACTTTCCATTCATCTTAAAAGTTCATGTAATCTTCCGAATACAAAGTCTCCCACAATTATACTACAGAAAGTGTGTCTAAACTGTTAACAGATGACAAATACATTGTAAGTAAGCACATTCATTTGGGACCAGAAACAGGCACAAGTTACACAATGCTCGATGACACCATAGAACTATCCAACGAGGAAAAAAGACCTAGGCATCACTATTGACAGCAAGCTCAACTTTCAACAACATATCAATATTCAAGTTAAGAAAGCAAATCAAAAATTAGGAATTATTAACAGAACCTCCAATTACATGGACAAGGAAATGTTTTTAGTACATAAAAGCCTAGTCAGACCTCACTTGGAATATGGCAGTGTGGTTTGGTCAGTCATAAATAAAAAAATTAGAGGCTCACATGAGCCTGTATCACTCACCTGACATAACTAAGTCCTCTTAAGAATGTCTGCATGCCGAATACATCTAAGTTACTATTCAAATCCCATAGGGTTCTATGTTAAAACTATGTCTGCTCATGGCAGCCATCTTAGATGGAGGTAGTAGTCACCGGACACA
>MJUT01003471.1:472972-497016 GCA_002080005.1 Gigantidas platifrons
TATTATTTATTTATGTAAAACTCTATGTATATTTGGATTATTTCTGTCTCTTATGTAAAACTATCTGTATGCCTCATGAGGGCCCGAATTGGAAATAAAGATATTGTATTGTATTGTATTAATGAAACAGATTTGAAAAAGAATTACGGCCAGAATGACGACTTGAAAAACGATTTTGATACACACGACAGAGGCACGTGTCTTACGCCTTTGGCTTTGTAATTAATTATAGACCGAAAATGCGTCATAGACAGTCAGTCTATGTCATTTATTGACAATAAAGCCTGATGTGAATTTAGATAGTCTTGGTCTATCAGTCTACCGGGAATATTGCACACTGCCTGATCTTGATCTGACACAATCTGTCCATGACAAAATCTGCATCGGAATACACCAGGGGGAGTGGAGGGTGGGTGTCAGATTTTAAATTTCCAGGATACCTTTGTTAGTGCTTGTGACAAGATTATACTAAAGATACAGAGCTGAAACTTTCTTCGGAAGTCAAATTTCAACGAGATTATAGATATATAAAACAAGAACTTGAAGAAGGGTAACAATAGAATTTTACCCAGCTCATTTCAAAGTCTGGTCTCCATTAATACAATACAGAAATGTGCCAAATCACACACGATTATTCATAAACTGTTATATTTAAAAAAAAACTTGCCTTCACTAAGCTTGGAAAGATATTTTTTTAAAGTTTGAAACTCAAAATCTGGCCAATATGGTTTAAATCGTCAGTCCAAGAAACAAAATTTGTCCTCTGCTTGTCCTATATGCAATGAATCGGATTGAAAATTTATTACTCGCTTTAAAAACATCATCAATACATCCTTTGGAGTACAAATTTAGTAGGTTGATGTAAAAAAAATGTACAGCAGCAGTTACATGCATTGATGTCTGACATACTTTTCTCCTTCGAATGCAAATTATTTTCACACAGGGCTTTCAATAAAAGCCGGTAGTCTGCGATTTTCGGCGTTTATTTAGAGAAAGACAGCCGGCTATTTTGTTGGAAAAAAAATTGAAATTTTATTTCAATCATGTCAATATTGTTGTCGTGTTTCGATAATAAATCTATATTTACGGCACTTTATTTATATATTTTTTTTGCTTCCTGGAATAACAGTTTTCCTATATACTGTTTAATACACGTTTTTTTCATTGGTCGAGAGATTTGTTCAGGACTAGTACTGTATCCCAGAGATTCCCAAACAAATCCGGTAAAAATAAATTAGGTCCGGAAAACATTGGTTTCCACCGGACCGACTATCCGGTATAAAATACAGGGTTTGTTGTATAATAGAACCCTGTTTGATCTCCAATTAGTCCATAATTTATTTTGATTAAAACTAACAAGTGAAATGCCAGATCAAAACTTTTTTCTTGTATCATTTCTCCATGCTTTGATGAAGTTCAAGGACATTGACAAAATTAAAGTCGCAATCTCAGAAATGCTTTAATGTACCAAAATATCAATATTTGAAATTATAAGTACAATGCCTTCCCGGGAAAGACGTTTGAAAGAAAATGCAAAGAAAGTGGCAAAGGAAAACAAAAGTTTGACATCATATTTTTCAACTTCGTAAGTTGATATAAAAAATGAGTTATTTCCCTTTGTTATAAATATACTTGAAACAAACCAAAATTAACCAAATCTAAATATGCAATTTACAATATTTTATTATCAAACACAATAAAACCACTTAAGTTTAATCTGAAATAAAAACCTGTCTACTTAAACTGAAACAAAGACAATATTTAGCAACAACCAGTTCTATACATTACCTGTAGTAATAACACACATGTGTAAATAGACATCCATTACTTCTTCTTCCTTCTGTATTGATGTCCAGGTTTGGACCACCAAGTATACAACTTGTACTTATATTAGAGTTGCACTATATGTACCTTATTTACACCCACCATATTGAATAATTAAAAATTTTGGATAAAAGGTAAAAATAAACCAGTTTGGTTGTATGCAATATTCTATATACAGATATTTTGACAAATTTTACAGTTATACCAGTGTTGTGGACAATACTGGTATAAATTGATCCATAATTTGCATAAGATCAATTATATCAAAATTTGTTCTACTTTGGGTTGTTGTTTCCTTTTTTCTAGACAACAATCTTTATTTTTAGTAGAAACCAAAATGAAGCAAATGAACCACAGATTAACGGCTATATCATGGTACTTTATGCAGCAACTCATGAAATATTTTAAGTAACATAAGAAAATTACCATGTTTTGGGAATACATTTTAATCAGGGAGTGTAGACATTTTGGGAAAAAAATGTCTAATTAACCAAAATTGACCTGTAGACATTGGGATGACCCCAGATTAACGCATTAAAGAGAAAATTAATTGATTCAGACCCCCCTGACATATTGCCCTTTTATTCACAGGTCGCACGCATAAAATTGCCCCTTTTCAGTTTTGCACCCTACCCTTACTTAAATCCTAGCTAGAACACTCACAAGAATCACTCTGGACCAGACAGGTAAAAATTATCGGAGGCGGATATCAATTTGGCGCCAAATTTAAACTTGTCTGTTGTGCAAAATACGATAGAGGACTTGATTTAGGCTTTTGGTAAATATTAAAACCTTTGAAATGGACAAATATTACAAGCTTTTTCCTGATTAAGACAAATGGTTGAAAAGATCCACTAAAATTTGTATTTATCTGTGAATTTAAATAAAATATTTTGCTTTATTTATATAAAAAAAAATTTCACAAAATGTTTACTTCAAAGCAGACTTGTTTTAACAAACAATGTTCAGAAAAATATTAATATATACAGTTAGTTTGCGTTACTAAAACGAGAAATGGAAAATTGGTAGCCCTTGGTTGAAAGCACCCACTGCAGGAAAAGCTTGATATTTTTTCGATCCTGTGAAATTCTTTATTGAGTTTACTGATATTGCAGCTCTCCACAGTTGTTGATGGATATAAAAAACAATGTTTTCTGGAGCCTCCGGGGGGATTTGCCCCCTGGATCCCCTACAAGGGCACTGCCTTTGACCTGTTGGTAGCCTTTAGGGCCCTCTAACCGCTGGCCGAAAAATGTCGATGCATTTCTCCACCTACTTTTTGGAAATAGCCTGCTACTTCAAAACTGATTGAAAGCCCTGTCACACCTTAATTTAGAAATTAATGAATGAAATATTAACCAATCAGAGCACCGCTTAGAACTGTTGAATCGCTACGAGAGTTTACATTCAAAGTTGAATGACAACTTATTTGAGTTTCAAAATATATTTTCGAGCCCAGTGAAAGTAAGGAAGCTTTAGTTTATGAATACAAATTTCTTATAAATTCTTGTTCATCCTATAAATATAAAACTTAGAATTTTAATGATGAATTAAAATTTTCATGGCACTTGATTAAATGTTGATAATTGTCAAACAAGGATCCATAATCATAATCATGGCTAAAATATGTAACACAGGCATATAAAAACATGACTTTAATTGTAAAAAAAAAAATTTGATAAATTCCTTTGCACTAGAGCCTGTTTAAGATATTACATGTACTTTTAAAAGGATATTTTGGTTAGGCTATTACTACCAGTCCATTATAAACATGATAGATATATTGTTTGACATTTTTCATGGACTTTTTGGAGTGACTTATGGCTTTGAATTATTCTCTTCTCACCATAAGATATATAGTGAAGTGATATATTTGTAACAATTTCATAGATCAACTGCATCGGTGGCATAATGGTTAGCGTGCTCGCCTCGAGTGCGGTAGATCATGGGTTCGAGCCCAGGTCGGGTCAGACCAAAGACTATAAAATTTTTATTTGTTGCTTCTCCGCTAAGCATACAGCATTAAGGAGAAAATAAAAAGACTGGTTGGCTAGGAATGAGAATAATGTGTCCGAGTGGAGTGACATGTCTACCCGCATACTGTTGTTTCGGTGAGCTAGCACTATAAATATCCAACACAATGTAGTTTAGTACAAAGTGGACCTCATCATCATCTCATTGAAATTTACTTGTTCTCGCCATGATATAGCTGAAAAATTGCTGAATTGGTGTTAAACAACAATCACTCACTCACTATAACATAGATCAGTCTGAAAGCATATGCATGTTCTAACACATAAAATAAATGTTCAAACTTTTTTCAATTCAGACTCGTAAAATATTCTTACAAGATTGATTGATTAATTGTTGTAAACAATCAAGTGACAAGTATTTCAGCTATATTCATGACAAGGAAATGTCTACAAATAATAATCATGTACTGATTATGCATTCCTTAAAACCAATCTATGAATACATGTTTACATTGTCACGAAAGGGAGATAATTGATAAATTAGAAATTTTGCCTTGCAACCGGCCATTAATGAAGTAAATGAATACTGAAGTGGTAATAAACTATTTCTTATTATGAACTACTGCAAGTTGTCCTAAATGTACAAGGAGTGTGGCATTCTTCAAATACAGGACATCCTCAGGATTATTTGTGTATTTTATTATTCCTCCACAACCATTAGGTTAGGTCGTGTCCTGATACTAAAGTTGACAACCACTAGGTTAGGTTGTGTCCAGATATTAAAGTTGACAACTGTTATGTTAGGTCGTGTCCAGGTACTAAAGTTGACAACCGTAAGACTACGATTTAGGTCGTGTCCAGATACTAAAGTTGACAACCGTTAGGTTAGGTCGTGTCCAGATACTGTTGACAACAGGTAGGTTAGGTCGTGTCTAGATACTAAAGTTGACAACCGTTTGGTTAGGTCGTGTCCAGATACTAAAGTTGACAACCGTTCGGTTAGGTCGTGTCCAGATACTAAAGTTGACAACCTTAAGGTTAGGGTGTGTCCAGATACTAAAGTTGACAACCACTAGGTTAGGTTGTGTCCAGATAATCATGTGAAAGGCATTCCTTTATTACAAATATAAAAGATAATGATCTTTGTACAGACACAAACAAAAAATATAATTATGAAAGAAAGATTTTATGGGATTATAATTATCATCAGTAAATATAAAGCTGTCAGGAATAACTCAGCTCTTAGCTGTGCAAAGTAGCAAACTGATTGACTTGGAAAGTTTACATTATTTTGTTAGTTAGAATATGTTATTGCAAACTAACAGCCATTCGATCATTGTCTCAGTATATACTTAGTAGAGACTAATGTAATCAAATATTTTTTAAAGAAAATCTATGAGAATCGATTCATATTTGTTTAAATTAGTTTAATACCTTGAATGTGATCAATGTACAGCCAGACCTTCCCTGCGGTCACCTCTATTAAGCAGTCACCTGTATTAAAAGGTCACCTTTTTCTTGCCCTGTCATAGAAAATGTTATATGATTTGAACCTCTTTTAAGAGGTCACCTGTCTTATAAGGCCACTTTTTCTTTGTCCCAAGGGTGGCCTCTTAATACAGGTTTAACTGTACATGTATATTTTATTTTACAGGAAATGGCATTACATTTTGTATCCCCTGGAAATTCAGTATTACTATTATGGTCTGGAAGCCAAGGTGCTGAAAACTTGAAAGAGTATGTTGGGAAATTAACAGACCTGGTCACTGGAACTGGATCAGTCAATGTAGAAAATATAGATAGACTTCAATTGTGTAAGTTAAACATTAAGAAAAAGTCTAAAAGGCACCTATATGGTGGCATTGAAATTGAAAAAGTAAACATAGCCAATTTTACAATAACCCATAATACTCGGCGTGTTGGCGAAGTTCCAGTCTCAAGTTCCCTTTGTTGACAAGAGCTAAACCAAAGAAAAAATGCAAAATATTAAAAAATGTAGTAGTTTTCTTGTATTAACATGTCACAGTACAATTATAGCACATTACTACACTCATACCTATTCTTGATCATGAGACATTTTCACATGTGTTTTCTCTGATCATGAGACATTTTCACATGTGTTTTCTCTGATCATGAGACATTTTCACATGTGTTTTCTCTATCTTGGACATGATTGCTTGTAGTATTCCATCTATTTAGTATTTTAGTTTTGTCTTTATGAAAAGAAAGTTTAAGCAGTTCCACAACCTTGCACTTCAAATTTATTGAACAAAAAAAATATGCCAATGGAAACCCAATTCATAGCTTGGGACAGTAAAAAAAATATGCTGTAGTTAAACCATTTAATGGGATCCAAACCCTGTATTATCTTTTAGGAAAAAGACATTTGCCTTGTTGAAGAACTTATTCTCATTGAGTTATTTCCTTTTATTTGAATGTTCTATCTTTTGTTGTGTTATTTCCTTTTGATTTTTTGTCTCTGGTTTTTTCCATTTGGATTGTGATATTTTGTACATTTCCTTCTAATTGAAAGTTACTTTTACCTTATGACAGTAAACAGAACATATTGTAAGGTCATAAAGAATATTGAAATTTTACGTGCCATTTGATTATATTATTATGATTATGTGTATATTTCAGCTTCTCACAAAAGTTCATCATTTGATGTTGCTATATCTGGTACTGTTCATCCTTTTGTAACACAACATAATATAGAGAATCTTGGTGAAATAATTCGATTAGTGAAGCCTGGTGGTAAAATATTAATACAGGAAGCTGTTACACAACAAACAAATGGACCACAAGAAGATAAAATGGTGTCTCTGCTGAAAATGTCTGGATTTATTGATATAGAGAAGGTTACTTGTTTACAATTTATTTCTTTTAAAGGGCACTGGACATGAAAAATATTTTTTAGTTTTTCATTTGTTAATGTCAGAATTAAATGAAAGAGAACAACGGCATAGCAGTTATTTCTACCAAATTACTGTAGGAATGTACATTTCACACACGTTTTGATAAATCTCTGATGATCTCCAGAAACTGCCAACAATTAATTTAAGGTAGTGCACAACAGTTAGCATGACGTCACAGTTGCTGATCATTTATAACAACACACGCTTTTACTTGTAAACAACACCACAAATTATTTAAAAAAATCAATTAATGGATTCGCTGAGGGCTGCCTGAAGTACCTAAAATTTAAATTGTCTACGTATATTTACCGCGATCATCTCCAAATGCATGCATTTATTAATAAATCTATAAAATGACCTGGAATATAAAATTATAAAACAAAGGCTGGTACTAGGTGTGACCCCATTCTCTTTGCGTGGAGAAGTAAACAATTATTGTCATTTTGTTCAATTGGACACATCTAAAGCGTGTCCGGAAAAGGATTTTTATACATATATTTATTATTTTTTTAAGTCCTGGATAACTCTCAATAAATAAAGCCTTATTGACGTTGAAATTATCCTCTAAAACTGTATGTCCGCACAAAAATATTGAAACGTTTGTTCGAAATCTAAGTTGGAAACAACAATTTTGCAAAGTACAAAATTATTCAAGTTTTTTTTAAATATTTTATTTATTATTCATTTCTTAAACAGATCATTGCAAAAAACCCTGTCTACAATTTTACGGAAATAAAAAATGTTTCAAGTAACAAACAACTGACAATAATCTTGGCAAGATTTCCTTTTGACCCCCCTCTTTTCCATGTACAAAATGTATGTCTATGCTTATTCTATCAACAGAGGGGGGTTCAAAATGAAGTATTTCCTCTATCTTTTCGATGTGATTAAAACAGGGTACATAGGTTATAATGGGGGAAAAAAGCAGAATTGATGTGTTGTCCTACCTTTCAAGCCATGGGTCAATTAGTTCATATGCGTGAGTGAAAAAAATCTTGGTCCATATATTAAAAATATATCCTTTCAAATTAGAAGAAGGGGACTAAAACTTACAAAAGATTTAATACCGATAATCTGTAAATGCGAGAGAGATCATAATTTATTACAATCTAATTAAAATTAGATCTACACACTTGCTCCCTAGTTACACATGCTGCAAAAAAAAAAAAGAAACGATAGAAAATAGGGAGCAAGTGCGTAGAGCTAATTTTAATTAGATTGTAATTTATTACCGTATGTCTTGTCATAAATACCTCGTTCTTTCTTCTCTTTTGGAAAGTTTTTCTAAGTTTTTTTGGGGATAGGAGAATCGTCATTCACTACAACGGGAATATCAGGAATAGCATCATCCTTCAATACCGCTCTTGCTCCAGGA
This sequence comes from Gigantidas platifrons, assembly GCA_002080005.1. NCBI lineage: Eukaryota > Metazoa > Mollusca > Bivalvia > Mytilida > Modiolidae > Gigantidas > Gigantidas platifrons. The sequence goes on from MJUT01003471.1 coordinate 481,060, forward strand.
TATCCAAGCTCGGCCAGTCTTGCTGGATCCCTAATATACTGGCTCTTTGTGAAATGCTTTCCACATATTTTACTGTATTTTGAAGGAGTGAAATCCTGACGTTTGCAATAATGTACCCATGCTTTAAACCTCGGTTGATCTTTTGGAAAACTAAACCAAGAGAAAGTTTTGTCGGTTAAAGAATCACTTTTGCAACCCCAGACAATGCAATAAGGCATTTTTACATCCAAAAATTATTTTAGCGTTTTACTAATACTACAGTTCGCAAATGAAGTGATTATAAATACCCTAAGAAACAATAACCGTGTTAATTTAATTAGAAACAGCCATAGACTTTATTTATCTATGATACAATGTTTCTTTCATCATAGATTAGAGTACAGCAACTGTGACGTACACAGCATGTGAGCCTCGTTATCAAGCTAAAATATGCATACTGCGGTAAACAGATTTATCAGTGTTTACACACACTGTTATCAGACGCCACGAGTATAATTAGATACTGTAGAGTTAATACACAGAATTTATAAGTAATATTTATGCAGTATTTATCTGAAAAAGGTGTTTGATAATTTGATGTCTGGTGCCCTTTAATGTTTACAGGCTTACCAGGGACCTACCAATGGCTTACAGTTTTTTTATATTGTCTACAAGCCTACCATTGACTTACCAGTGGTTTATTGTTATTTCCAATGACTACAGGCCAACCAGTGACTTACTTCTAATGTTAGTTTTTTTTATCTTGTCCTATTATGTGTCTTTACATTCTGTGTTGTGCGTTGTGGTGTCTGTTATGATTTCCGAATAAAAAAGGATGTTCGGTCTGACTTTGCCTCCGGTTGTTTGTGTGGGGGGGGTCATATCTTGTTTGCATTGTTTGTGTTAGATTGCACGTAGTGGTGTTCCACACATGATGTGTTGTGTTTTTGTTTTATTTTCTTTTGTCCTATGTACCCTATGTTGCCAGTTTCTCTTCAATATTTTCTAATGTTTTTTATCTACAAACATTGGTTTATTGGTAGGTATTAATTATAGATACCATAAACCACTAGTAAGTCAACAGGGATGTGTAAATACGGAAATGTAGTGCTTGTCCCCAGGCAAGTTATCTGGAAAAAGTTACTTGTCCAGACAAAATCCTACTTGTCCTGTTCTTTTCCACAGCCCTGGTCAATTGTAGGCCTGTAGGCATTATAAATAACCATAAACCACTAGTAAGTCAATTGTAGGCTTGTAGGCATTATAAATAACCATAAACCATTGGCAAATCAAAACTGCATCAGTAGTATTATTGTTAGCATGCTTGGCTCATTCTCAAGTGCAGTAGATAGTTGGTTTAAGCCCTGGTGGGGTCAAACCAAGGACTATAAAATTGATATTTGCTGCTTCTCCACTCAGCATACAACATTAAGAAGTAAGAGCAGAGACAGATTGGCTCTGAATCAGGATAATGTGTCTGAGTGGAGCAACATGTGTACTGTCAGACTGTTTTTTCAGTGAAACAGCACTATAAAAATCCAACTAAGTGTGTTGGTCTAGTGCAAAGTGAACATCATCATCTCACTGAAATGTAACTTGTTCTTGTCATGATATAGCTGAAAAATTACTCACCTGCCGTTAAAACAACAGTTGCTTACTTATCTCAGGGCTTTCAGTATTGTTCATGTCTAACAGTACTTCACTATGTAAATAGTGAAGTACTGTTAGACTTGAACAGGAGGTACTTTTTTTATTGAAATTTGAACAATTTTCATGAATATCTTATACAACACTCTTTAAAATCAGGAGGTACCAAAGACCATATGAGGCAGGTAAAAGTACCTGGTACCGCCCCTTATTGAAAGGCCTGTCACCTTACTTAACAATTTATCTCTTTAAAAAGACAGATCGAAAAAGAAAAATGTTGAGCACCAACAAATCTTTATGCAAATATAAGGGTCAAGTTGATAATTTTTCTTCGCATACATGTGTTCTATCATCTATTTGAGATGTGTACCTTTATTATTATTTTTGTTGCACCATTTAACAAAAATTAATGATAAACATTAACTGCAAAATAATTATCAAAATTAAAAAGCATGCCTTTGTTACAGATAAATGTATTAGATATACATGTCATGGTCTGTTTACTGACAAGGAAAAAAATAATTGTGACAGAAAGATTTGATGGGGATTATTTCTTAGATTTATGCACAGTGAAACATCTTAACTAATCATCAACCAGAGCTAATTATGATGTGTGTTCTTTCAGGGAGTAAGATAATCTTCTTGTACATATCAGTAAATATAAACCCTTGAGGAAAAAACTATACACTAAGCCGTGCAAAATAGACAACTGATTTGCAAATCGTGTTTGATAATATATGAATTTTCTTACGATTCTTTAAAACAGTATATAAATGATTTCATCTACAGCCAACAAAAGTTGATAACACATATATTAGATGTCAATGTAAAAAGCCAAATTATGAAGTGGGAGCATCAACTCAACTCAGACTTTCATTTGCAAAGAAAACAGGTAATTCTCTTGTTCTGTATGCGACATCCTGTAGAGGATATGATCTTGAGAACCTCTTGTCCGACAGGTAGTGAACCAATGAAACATAGAAAAATAATGACATCATTTAGTGAAACCATAATGAATGCTGTTTAACAAATTATCTTCCATGTATTAAAAAAACTTGAGTGTTTGTTTATATCTCCTTCTATAGCAATTGACTGTTATCTTTATCTCCACTGGAGGTTTATATCTCCTTCTATAGCAATTGACTGTTATCTTTATCTCCACTGGAGGTTTATATCTCCTTCTATAGCAATTGACTGTTATCTTTATCTCCACTGGAGGTTTATATCTCCTTCTATAACAATTGACTGTTATCTTTATCTCCACTGGAGGTTTATATCTCCTTCTATAACAATTGACTGTTATCTTTATCTCCACTGGAGGTTTATATCTCCTTCTATAGCAATTGACTGTTATCTTTATCTCCACTGGAGGTTTATATCTCCTTCTATAACAATTGACTGTTATCTTTATCTCCACTGGAGGAAATATATGTACCTATGTTTACTATCTAAAAACACATTATTTACTGAAGGAGAAAATTAAAAAGTGAACTAGATTTTTCTGAATGTTTTTAGCATATTGTAAGATAGTGACAACAATATATGTGCACTTAGTAGATCTACATTTGTGTAAAAATTATTGATATCATTTTCTACATGTTTCAGTCATGTCGTTAAATACTTTTTTGTACTTTAGAAGAACTTGCTGTTGATTAAACTCTTTACTTCGATTTGTCAAACCTACAAAGTTGATATTTTTGACAGCATTATAAATGATTAATGTTATATATGTTTATTTCTCAAGGTTTAAGTGTCAGAACACTTTTCGTTTTAGAAAAACTAGCCAGGACTTTTCAATGCTGGTCAAAACAAGTTTATGTTAAGTTTTGAAAACAATTTGATAGTCTCATATTAGAATGAACATTGCATTTGTGGCGAAACTAAAAATGCAATACACACATAATTGTGTTCAAGAGAGTTTCCAACAGTAGATATTCAATAAACAGCCTAAAATACAAATACATGTACTTCAAAAAGAAACTGGATAATCACTGATAATGGCTTGCCATTCATTAAATATGTTCAGTTTCCTGTTTATTTAATTTGTGTATCTAATTGAAAAATATCTGGTGCCTTTACTTTTATCAATTGCAATTAGTATTTCACAATATCAAACATGGATTTTTTACAATTATTTAACTGATCTCAGCTATTTTCTATGGGAAGAAAATTAAAAAGATGCAGGAGACAGTCAAAACAGGTAAAAATACCTTTTTTCAAAGGAGGTGTACATGGCAGCTAATTTTCATTGAATTTTCAGACCAGAATATATGTCTTCAACGTTATGATTCTGTTTGTTAGAATGGAGTTTGATGTTGTCAATACCCATGGTTAGTTAAAGTGAAAAAAACATTTTCACAAAGTATGTCTTTTTTTTCATAGAACCTGCAAAGGTAAATGACAATGTTGCACAAATTTGGAAATTGTCATCATCAGACATGTTTGATGAGGACATTGAACTTGTAGATGAAGATGCTCTATTGGATGAAGATGATTTTAAAAAGCCAGACCCATCATCTCTCAAAGGTACAGCTAATTTTGTATCATTTCATTTCTTAAATTTAAACATTGAAAATCTTAATTAAATTTAAACATTGAAAATCTTAACTACCGTAGGCATCACTCACAGGCAATTTTCATTTGTGTTCTTTCTGAAAGGAAACTAATTCAATACAAATGTACTCTTCTTGTACAATGTACATTTGTATTCACTTTGACAAAAGTCAAGAGCCACCCAGTATTCTTTTCAAAATATTTGTTTCCTTTTTGTTAAGGATGAAAGTTGAACCTGAAATGCTTTTTTGGTAATATTTCATTATGGATTAGACCAGGAGCTACAATTTGGGTTGTATTTGAAGCTGATTATGAAATGAAATTGTTGGGTATTCGGGGATTCAGCCAGGATTTTGAGACCATTAATCACTTTTGCGGAACAGTATTTTATTATGATTAAGCAAGAATATAATGAACTATAATCGGTTACTTTGCCTTATTGTCCTTATTGGTTAGTAATGGAGATTGAAAAGCTATGAAAAACCTCCTAGGATGTGAACATACTCTGCAAATTAGCAACTAACTGATAAAAAAATTGACTTTAATTTAAGGTTCTCAAATTGAGAGTTCTGACTGCTATTGTACCTCATAACATTGCCACCTTGCAGAAAATATATGTCTCTTCCAATACATTTGCCCAATGGTTCAACTTACATATAGATTCTTTGTAGGTAATGAAAATATAGTTCAAACGTCAAAAACTGAAGCAAGTTGTAAAATTAATTATTATTTCTCAGACCTCATAATCAAATTGCAACAATTGGAATAAAAATATTGTAGTTAATTTTTTTTTAATTGCAGACATGTCTGCATGTAAATAGTTCTATAAATAGATCGCTATTGTCACCCGGATGCGGATCGATAAGAATCTGAAGCGTCCTAGTACATTTCAATGTATTGATGAATGGCCAACCTTCGCATATATATGATCGTATTAAATATGAGAACTAAGAGTTCATGTCACAGAAATGAGAATAAATAAATCAAAAGTTTGTTTGGTTAAAAGTAGCTTCGGTGAACATTTCCAAATTCCATAGCATGGCAGATTGCGTCCTCCTTTCGATGGTGCTAATTTTATTTGTTAAGTTTCTTTAACCAAAATGTATAACTTTTCAAGAAAATCACTTTCAAAATACTTAATGTACATTGTATACGATAGATTTCAATAAACACGATATCGACATTTTCATAAATGACACGTGGCAAAAATAGGTGGACGACTATTCAAAATTACATGACAATTTCGTAACCCGAATCGCCATGTAACGTGAGCCCTGGCAGTTGTTCACACCTTTGTAAATTTTTAATCATCTTGATTACCTAATTAAATAAATGTTACCTGTGTTTAATTGGCGTGGGTCGTAAGCATGTCAGAGATTAATGATAAATTTTGTTTTTCAAACAATATTAAGTGACGAATTGCTCTAAAAAAGTAATCGTCAAAATTCAAATGAATTCGTTAATTACGAAAATGATGAGCGCTGGCTGAATCACTGGTATTACAAATGGAAAAAAGGGAGATAACACAGACATTTTAAGACTTCATTGATTGATTGGTGTTTAAAACTTCAAAAAAGTTTTATTTGGTTATTGTTTTTCAGCAATTTAAGAAAACTGACGAGTCCTAATTTTTTTCAGAACATTTGAATGAATGTATGGAGAAGCCTTATCCTGCACATTTACTCAGTAGCAAATATATCCACCACATTTATGCCAAAGCTCCCGCACTCGCCTATTCATTCCATGAACCAGGCAACGAAGCCTCTCTTGTGGAAATTGCTGCCATTCTTCCAGAATTTTGTTAGTCGATTCTGCAATAATTTGACATTTTGGATTACATTGGTTCAGTTTACGGCCAATAAATTCCCATGAAATGGAGTGTTTTTATGCCTCCAGACTGCGGCCATCAATGGGGCGCAACAAAAGTCCACTTTGGTCTGACCAATGGACTCAATTCCAATTACGAATATTCCAACAGAGATGGTCACTTGATTAATTCCATTAATGACAGTTGTGGCCGTTTTATGGGTTGCCCTGCACACAGGCGCTGATCTTTTTGCAGTCTGTTTACAGTCCTTACATATACACAACCTCTAAATTTAATTCATCTCGAATACGAGCTGATGTAGCAAAATGATTTCTCCTGGCACACCGGACTATTTGCCTATCCTCTCTAAATGTAGTTCTGCAGGGCTTGCTAGATCGATGGCAATCATCAACCACTCCAGTCACTTGCAAGTGCTGCATAAGACGATCAATTACAGAATGGTATACCCCCATTTGCCCTGGCACCCTTCTATTCCTAAAATCTGCCTGTGACATGCCAACAGCTTGCCACTTCTCTGCTAAAGTCAGTTTTCCCCTAACGATAATTTAGTGATGAAAACACTTTATACGAAAGCCTCTACAACCTCAACTTGCAAACATACTTTGTGTAATTAGATATGACACCAATTGTAAAGCGGTTTTAATGGAACACGAGGGGAGATAATTTTATACCAAGTGATGCAGCTTTTCACTAGTCATAGGAACATAAGATTTGTTTTGCTATTTTATTTCGAAAAGGGGCTGAATGTCCAGTAAAGATTTTGCTTTCTCACCCCTGGTTAAAGTAGTCTGTTAATCAAGGTGAAAAAGATATTTCTATGTAAGACAAGCTATGCGAGCTTTTTATTGCAAAATTGTTTCATAATTTTATAATTTCATAATAAAATATATAAATTGTATCCTTAAATGCTACTACAACAGCGATAAGTACCAATACAAATTTGTTTGACCCACATTTCGCATATTCCGGAACAAAGGGAGGTGATTTTTCATTTAATAGTATACAGAAAGTAAACAAATATCGACACGGTAGAAAGGGGTGAGAAAAAGAGTTAAACAGCATGAAAGGTGCAAGATTGTAAAATCTGAGACAGCAGATTTTAGAATCTTGCACCTTTCCCAGTGTTAGACTCTATATATCTTGGGAATCACTGCACATGAGTAAGAAAGGATTTGGATGTGAATGTGAAATGGCCCCTATCCTGTATGTGTAATTGGTAGCTAATTGATAAATGTTTATGTTTATCTCCATATACAAAAAAAAATGTAGAAGGTCCTTCTTACGCCATGCTAAGACTTAATATTTTTCATATGGCAAAACAGCAACAGGAGAAATACACATTGTAATATCTGTCTGGTAATTGTATCATATCTTGCAGCTGAATGTGGATCTGGTCCAAAGAAGAAGAAGGCCTGTAAGAATTGCACATGTGGATTGGCAGAGGAATTAGAAAATAAACCTAAAGCCCCAACATCTTCTTGTGGAAGTGTTAGTATCAAATGATTGCAATTACCTTTTTAACTCGAGGGCTTTTGTTTTGCCATAATGTGCAATGTAGATTTTCACATTTTAATCTTGTGCTCTGAAACTATACAAAATTAGACCTGTTTTGACAAAAATGTCCCCTGGAAGTGCAATGCAAACTTAAATCAAAATCTCTAACTGTAAAATAGTCTTCAGATTGTGGAAGGTGATCAGTATTTGATAGAACATTGTTCGAATAGATCTGGATGATTCCCTTTCAAAAATATTTGTCATATTTTTACCATAAAAACTACACAAAATAACAGTTATTGAAAATGTGGAATATTTGAAAAAACCCAATAATTTCAGTTGTATTTAATAATGTAGAAATGTGATTATATGTAATGAGTTCATTCATTCATTCAGTACATTTTCTTCAATTTTATAAGGTTTTTAAAGCATTCACATAAGTAATATTATTTATGAAGCACAACAGCACCTCATTCGAAATGTACTATAGACAATGCTTTTAAAAAAACAAAATACAATGTATCGTGTTCATTTCTTAGATATAAGATCATTATCTTAACCATCTTTCAGTAACAGATGGTAATAAAAATATTGATAAAATGTCATCAAAATGAATGTGTGTACATTATCCCTTCAATGTGTACTACCTCACTATAAAATAAAAGATCATGATCTAAAACCACCTTTCAGTTACAGGTAGTAACATGTTAAAATGGCCATTGTTCAGCCAGTATGACTTTTTTAATGCATCAGCCCTTTTATACACACCACTACAAAATAATCTCAAACAATCCTTTGTTTACAGCAGAGCAGGTGAAGTGGGTGAAATTCTGGCCTTTTGCAGCTGATGTTTCCCTCCCCTGGCCCCAAAGCAAAATTAAAGTCACCTTGTTTCTTTTTTAAGTCACTCCTTACTTGCTAATAATCTTTTAATGGTTAAAGTCTACAGACAAAGAAATTATAGTCAATTTGATAAGGCAGAAAAATAAGTGAAAGAGGTTTTATTCCAGCAATAAAGTGGGTTTACTTTGTTGAGACAAACAAATTGTGTACTGACAGAAGTGAAAATTTTGTTCACAAATGTAAAAGTACAACCGGATTCTTCCTGTACCATCTGCTTGTTGTTGGATTGCATTCGATTTTAATTATTTTCATCCAATTTGAGTTATTTGTAGCTTTTTCAAAGCTCAATAATCAACTTGTCAAGTTTTAAACATGGCATGGAAAAAAAGCTTTATTCAAACAAGAAAGGAAATTGTTGAGACGGCAAATTTCTAAATTTGTACTGACGAAATTCCAGGTGAAAATTAAATCCCAAATCTAAATATAATCAAGCAGACGCTTCCTGTACCAAATATGTTGTTGGATTGTGTTATATTTTTTTTATTATTTTAACACAATTTGAGTTATATGTCGCTTTTTCAAAGATAAAAAATCAACTTGCCAAGTTTTAAGCATGGCGGCATTTTAATAGAAACAAAGGGAGGGAACTCAAATTTTAATGTAATAAATATCTTACAGATTTCAATGCGAAACGAATAAAAATCTAAAATCGACAAATATGAGATCAACAACAATAATACAAGTACAAAGCATCAATTTAAAGTTAAATATGAAGGCTATTAATAAGATATTAGCAAAGGCACACTTCTAATGCAATTATTTTTTCAAATGATGCGAAGATTCAACAACATTTTTTGCGGAAACATGTCTCTATGAAGCTGTTGAAAGCCTCCCTGTCATGCCTTCACTTCTCCCTCATGTTCTCTGAGGGAGAAGTCAAGTCTCCCTGTTTTTTGCAAGTGTGGTGAGCCCTAGAGGGCGACTCCAGCCGATATAGGGCAAGAATTTCACCCACTTCGCCTGGTTTGCAATTGGTGAGCCCTGATCTGCCCTGCATTATACTTTGCCGCACCACAAATTATAAGCACATGATATCAAACCATCTTCAAGCTACAGGTGATTACGTACAAACACTTCAATAAAATCTCATCAAAATGGCCACAGTCCAGCTATCTTGACTTCCAAAAAATATGTTGCATGCATCAGCCTTCATTGTGCACTACATAAGTGAAAAATATAAGTTCATGATCTGAAACCACATGTTCCAGTTACATGTGGTAACATAATTCTGACAGATTAACAGACAAAGTGCAATCCTATTGTCTTCTACAGGAACCATATAGTGAACTAACAATAATAATTAAAATATTAATAAAGGAATTCAGTTAAATTTATGAACTAATATTTAAGTGACGCTGTAGTTAATTTTAAGTGAGTTTGAATGTAACTGTGTATTTATACTTTCTTTGCAGTGTTATTTGGGAGATGCATTTCGTTGTTCTAGTTGTCCATACTTAGGGATGCCTGCATTCAAACCAGGAGAGAAGGTCGTTCTCAGTGAGAGACAGTTAAAGGCTGATCAATAATATTTCAGAACTACAAGTCATAAACCATAGAGATATCAATAGACTTTCCCCAAATTCAAAATCGCATACAAAGTGACATAACTTATTTTCATATTTTCATTTAATTGAGATTTATACAGCAGAATAATGAACTAATTATTGTATCAGTTTCATCCGGTTCAAGTCTAGCGTTGAAAGTTGACAGGAATAATGCATAGATTCGAGGCTCAGATTGGGTTCTTATCATTTCATGTGTAAGCCATTATCAAAATATTAACATTTTATCTTGTAAAAACAAGAGAGGGTCACATAGAAAAATGTTGACTCAATGAATCACTTACTAGATCAATTTGTAAAACAGAGGACCTTAGATTTTATGCTTCTATGGATGTCTGAGGTGAATTGTTAAAAGGCGAATACAAATATAGCATTATGCTGTTATAATAAGAAAAAAAGAAGACGGTCTTATAAACTTAATAAATAAATATTAACAGATGAATAAAGAAAACAAAAGGAACAATTCTAACACTATACAGATCTTCAATATTTTTGCCTATTACATGTACTTACTTTATGTCAATTTTTGCTATAAGTATTTCCTATAGCAATTTTTTAATGAATGCTGATATATTTATACACTACAGGGAAACATGTATTATTTACATGATCTGAAAATTATTAAGGAGAATGGTGCAATGTATGTGAAATATTGTGATACATATGATAATTAAAAGGAAAAAAAAATTTACATAAGTTAATTCCCTTGTTTTAATGATTTTTAACCGATCTTGCCAGAAAGACGTGCTAGTTTTACTAGATGTGTCTCCTTTCATGTACTTTGTTTAGACTCTAATTTTCCTGGAGGAAGCTTCATCCAAATGGAACCAAACTGGTAAGGATGATCCATGAGAAGGGCAGATACAAATTTATATAGTTGAAGTTGATCCAGGGTTGAGAAAGGGGACAGGATGAAGAAAATTAAGTAAATCTTGCAAAACTTTTTCAAAAGAACCAGGAATTGAAATGCCAGAAAGTCCTCTGAAATTTGGTCAAAAGTATTCAGAATTTCAAAATTTTCTGTATATAGTTTATAGTAGTCATTTTCAAATATTTTTTAGAAGCATGTTTTTTTCAAATCCTCATGATTTAAACACAGATCTTTATCACTCAGTACTATTGTCATTATCAACATCCACAGAGGAATAACAGAATTTTGACAATAATGATGGGCATTAAGTTTTTAGCTCACCTTGACAAAGGCAATGTGAGTTTTTGCTAACACTTGTCCTCTGTTAACTTTTCACATTTGAATCTTCTCTGAAACTTAGTAGGAAGCATCTCTGAAAGGTCCTCAATAAGGATTGCTAATTTCGTCCCGATCCGTTAACAAACATGGCCTCAATGAGCAATTCTACTTTCTGCTTGGTAAAGTTCTAAAAAATCTTATATGAAGCAGCTTGGCCAAATGAATCGAAACTTGGTAGGAAGCATCGGTGACGATCCAATGGTCCGAAGGTTTGATAGTCCGAAACACAAATAGGAAATTTTATTATTTTTATTCCAACAGGAACTCGATAAACGGTTAACACCTCATTTTTAAGCATTTTCAGTGAATCGTCTTTAAGATGGATTCCCATTGTTAGAATTGAATATCTATATTTATTACGTTAATTTTATTTATTCTATTATTTAATTTTAAAGTAATTTAAATTCGGAATCATTTAATATCTAATAGCGTTGCTACTACATGCATGCATGCTGAAAAGTATGCTGTGGTTCGTTGCTTTCTAAACAAAAAATACACCCTTTTTGCAACAGAAAGCATCCATTTTTGCCCTGGCTACGCCACTGTATATTTAAGTTGAAACACATATATTTATAATTATAACTTAGATGGAAAAAGTTAGCGAGAGGCTCACAAGATCCGGAATTGTTCACCTGGGTTCAGTTCATGAGAAATTATCAGGAATTTCAATTGATGCCTTTGCTGTCATATCTGTGTACACATTTGTAACTTAGTTGCATCATTTGTGCATGATCTGACAGGTAACATCTCTGTCAAATCTAATTGAATTCATTTCCTCTCCAGGAGATGATCATGAATTTCCCATAAAGCTACAACAATGTAAACTTTGGCCATGCCTGGCCATTTTGAACTTCTGATCTACACCAAAACGGTTATTGGGGCCATATTGTGAGGTCGAATCCCAATCAGGGGAAGTGTACACTTTCAGCAATATTTCAGCTATATCATGGCGTTCAGTTTTAGTGGTGGAAGAAGCCGGAGTACCCAGAGAGAAGCACCGACCATGGGCAAGCAACTGGTAAACTTTATTACTTGCGGCTGCGAATCGAGTGCACCCTTTTTAGCTCACCTTGCCAAAGGCAATGTGAGCTTTTGCCATCACTTGGCATCCATTGTCTGTCATCCGTTAACTTTTCACATTTTAATCTTCTCTTCTGAAACCCCTCGGCCAAATGAACTGAAACTTGGTAGGAAGCATTTATGGAAGGTCCTCTCTAAAGATTGCTCATTTCATCCCGATCGGTTAACAAACATTGCCACCACAGGCAATTCTTGTTTCTGATTGGCCAAATTAAAAAATCTTCTCCTCCGCAACCGCTTGGCCAAACGAACCGAAACTTGGTAGGAATCAACTATGGAAAGTCTTCTATAAAGATTGTTCATTTCCTTCCGATCCGTTAGCAAACATAGCCGCCACAGGCAATTCTTATTTCTGATTGGCCAATTTAAAAAAAAATAATCTTATACTCCGAAACCGCTTAACCAAATGAGCCGAAACATGGTAGGAAGCATCTATGAAAGGTTCTCTATAAGAATTGCTCATTTCGTCCTGATCGGTTAACAAACATGGCCACCACAGGCAATTGTTGTTTTTGATTGGCCGATTTAAAAAAATCTTCTCCTCCGCAACCGCTTAGCCAAATGAACCGAAACTTGGTAGGAATCATCTATTGAAAGTCCTCTATAAAGTTTGCTCATTTCGTCCCGATCCATTAAGAAACATGGCTACCACAAGCAATTCTTGTATCTGATTGATTGATTGCAGGGATTTGGAAATATCTGATCTGAGCACTTGTCCCCGGGCAAGTCGAAATGGAAATTTTACTTGTCCGAAAAAAAAGTCACTTGCACAGAAATTTTTGTTGAATTGGTATTATGCCTTACATATATGTTGATTTATTGAGTTGATTTGTTAATCATTTAACTTGTTTCCTTCTGTCGACTACTTTACCTACAAAAAGGTTTGAGTCTGGCCTTTGGTCCGCTAACTGTGGGTATTTTCTACAAAGAATGCAAAAGCTAATTTTATTGTTTCCTTGTATCAAAACCACGGAAAATCGATTAACCATGTTTGTTGAAATTCAAGTTTTCGTTTCTTTTCGTATTGTTTAACCTTCTCTGCCTGTGACTTTCGTTTTAGCGGTTTATCATTATTTGGAGCAGTAGCAACGGATTCTTTTCTTGGTGTTTTATGACAAACTTTTCCATCTTTCGAAAAATCAATAATTCAATTTCTGGTATACAGAAGATAAAACCTAGGCGTCGATCCTGAGTCAATGAGAAATGCTATTGATTGATTTAAAAAAAATCTTCTCTGTAACCGCTTATCCAAATGAAGCATCTATGGAAGGTCCTCTATAAAGATTGCTCATTTCGTCGTAATGGGTTTACAAACATGACTGCCACAGGTAAATCTTGTTTCTGATTGGTTGATTGCTAAAAAAATCTTCTCTAAAACTGCTTAGCCAAATGAACCGAAACTTGGTAGGAAGCATCTATAGAAGGTCCTCTATAAAGGTTGTTGATTTCATCATGATCCGTGAACAAACATGGTCACCACAGGCAATTCTTATTGCTTATTGGCCGATTTTTAAAAATCTTCTCTGAAACCGCTTGACTGCATGAACCGAAACTTGGTAGGAGGTATCTATGGAAGGTTCTCTATAAAGATTGCTCATTTCGTCACGATGGGTTAACAAACATGACCGCCACAGGTAAATCTTGTTTCTGATTGGTTGATTGCTAAAAAAATCTTCTCTAAAACCGCTTAGCCAAATGAACCGAAACTTGGAAGGAAGCATCTATAGAAGGTCCTCTATAAAGATTGCTCATATCATCCCCATTGGTTAACAAACATGGCTGCCACAGGCAATTGTTATTTCTGATTGGCCTATTTTTCTCCTCCGCAACCGCTTGGCCAAATGAACCGAAGCTTGGTAGGAAGCATCTATGGAAGGTTCTCTATAAAGATTGCTCATTTCCTCCCGATCCATTAACAAACATGGCCACCACAGGCAATTCTTGTTTCTGATTGGTTGATTTTTCAGTAATGGCATAGCCAAATGAACCGAAACTTGGAAGGAAGCATCTATGGAAGGTCCTCTATAAGGATTGCTCATTTTGTCCCGAATGGTTAACAAACATGGCCACCACATGCAATTCTTGTTTCTGATTGGTTGATTGCTAAAAAATCTTCTCTGAAACCGCTTTGCCAAATGAACTGAAACTTGGTAGGAAGCATCTATGGAAGGTCCTCTATAATTATTGATCATTACATCCTGATCCGTGAACAAACATGTCTGCCACAGGCAATTGTTGTTTCTGATTGGCCGATTTTTAAAAATCTTCTCGGGGCCTGGGTGGCTCAATGAGTTGGGTTTGGAGGTTCAGTAGTCACATTAATCGATTTAATGTGATCTTTTAAAGACTGAATTTCATCTGAAACAGTTTAGACTCATAGAACTAATGGAACCAATATTTGAATTTATAGCCTTTTCTGCCAAAATTGCTGTATGACGTAATTCTTCAATATTTTAAGGCTCCTTTGTCATTACTATTGTTTTCAAGTCAGCTTTTAATTACTTCAAAATTGCAGGGCAAGCATGCTGCACATTTTTGTAATTAAAACTTAACATCTATCTCTTATAGTTTTTGAAATAAAGGACAAAAAGTTTTAAAATTTTGAAAATTTGATGAAAAAAGGGCAATAACTCCAAGATGGATGATCAGATTTACTTCAACATTGCAGGGTAGGTAGATCTTGACATGCTGAACATGTACATGTAGTTTGAATCTAACATCTATCTCTTATAGTTTTTGAAATAAAGGACGAAAAGTACAAAATATGCCTAATTTGCATAAATCGGCTGAACGAAAAATTTCACAGAAAAACCCGTAATATATGTTAAACTACTCATTGCCATGTAGCTGCAGTTAAAATTTGAGCTGATGTTGACTTATACTAAAGCAGCAATAGACAATTGAAATTTCATCACCCCTTTTTTCTATTTTTATTTTCATTGTTGCTGTAGTAATTACACACGGACATATTTATGTTTTGGTCGACATTTTATGGAATAACTTAATGTTTATGTTTGTAAAGTTTTGCAGAATATAATTGTAAACAAACTCGCGGGAATAGGAAGTATGCTGTGATATACATAAGGACCGGGCATAATACTATAAATATAAACAAGATAAATATAATTCATGCTAACTGATGTATTTGCTTAGCTTTCATAAAGTCAAGTGCTCACCAATTATTTTATTTTGACCAAAAATATATAATTTGTAAGCAAAAAAAAATTACAGCTGTTGACAAGACTCGAACCCATACCAAAAATCACACTTCACTTCGCAACCGATTAAGCTACCAATACTAAACGTGGCAAAATTACATATAGCTCATAGGTAAGTGCCCTGTGCGTTTTTTTTCTAAAAAGTTGCTTATTCTATATCTAGGACCTTGCCAACCAAACTGAATTTTTGTGGAGGGTTAAAAGACATATAGAAGATTATAAAAAACCATACTTCATATTGGTTGTAGAGGTGCTTCATAGGGGATTCCCAGTTCCAAGTGCCTGAAATCCTTGGAAAATGTACAAATTACGATTTTGTTGGTTTTTAGCTCACCTGACCCGAAGGGTCAGGTGAGCTATTGCCATCACTTGGCGTCCGTCCGTCCGTAAACATTTCAATCTTCTTCTAGAGAACCACTGAAGCAAATGGGACCAAACGTGGCA
>MJUT01003471.1:497688-511252 GCA_002080005.1 Gigantidas platifrons
GATCCCCTTTCAATATGTATCCGACAGCCCCACCCTCCATTCAAAATGGCTGCTGTTACTAAAAATAGAAATTTCTTTAGTGGTCAATTTCTGCTTTATTACAAATCAAAATGAACTCAAATTTTAACTGCAGCTACATGGCAATGAGTAGTTTAACATATATTCTGGGTTTTTCTGTGAGATTTTTTCAGCCAGTTTATTACACTTAGGAATATTATGAGATAAAAATCACAGCAAAATCTTTTGCTCAGAAATTTGAGTTGAAATGATCTTTGGATGAACCACTTTCAAAATTATGTGTAACACCCCGCCATTTCTATCAACTTTAGATGTCAAATTGAAAACCAGGTGAGCGATTACAGGTTCCTGGGAGCCTCTAGTTCATGGTAGTTTTTCTCCGTTTTATTGACCATAATATATGTCAATTGTACACAGAAATGTCGAACAGTATTTTTACTTCTTAAATTCATCATTTAATACCACGTAGTCAATATGTTTGAAATTGGCCCTCCTAGTGAAACAAAATAAGAGGAAAGTGGCCCATCCTCTTTCAACAAATCCATAACATTATTATTAAGATCAAGTTAAGTTAAGAACATTTTTTTCATAATATAATTAAGACTGAAAATAAGAAAAATAATTTTAACCTTGAAACTAAGGGATAGGTTTGGTTTTATGGTGTTCAACATCACTTTCAACAATATTTCAGTTATATGGTGGCAGTCAGTCTTATTTGTGGAGGAAACCGGAGGACCGGAGAAAACCACAGACCTGTCGCAAGTCACTGACAAACTTGATCACATAATGTTGTACACCTCGTCCTGATCAGGATTCGAACTCACAACATCAGTGGTGATAGGCACTGATTGCATAGGTAGTGGTAAATCTAACTACCATCTGATCACTGCCACGATGGCCCCCTAAGGGATAGATATCTGGCTATTATGAACAAGTAATAAAAATACAATCAACATAAACAACAATCAATCTGCTACTAATTTACAATTTTATTAAAATCCATCTTAAAACTAATTTACAGTCATCAAAAATTGCAACAAGAAATTCAACACAATTATTTCACTTTAAAGAGTAAGATGTGTGTATCTAAAGTAGGTTGTATTCTCTGTGAACTCAATAAGAACATGACCTAGGTACACACATCCTGTGTTTCAATTAAGAAGATACTTATTTCTTCATTAAAATAGTATCAAATACCTAGAAACAATTGTTGTATCTTTCATTTTCATATGTAAGCATCCAACATGGAAGAAATCTGAATAAAGGAATCATGAGGGCAAACATGACACTCTTTAATAACACATTATATCCAAGTTTTTAATAATGTGAAATTCTTTGAGTCGGTTCTATTGTTGCTATATATACACATATATACAGAATGAAAGAGTGATTGTTTTTTTTTAATTCAAAATAACCAATATTTCAGTTATATCATTGCGAGAACAAGTTACAATTGATGAGATAATAATGATGTACTAGACCAACACACTTGTTGGATGTTTATACTGCTAGCTCACTGAAACAAGTCTGCATGTATACATATTGCTCCACTCGGACACATTATCCTGATTCTGAGCCTACCAAGTTTAAAACTCTTTTTCTAAAGCTGCATGCTTAGCGGAGAAGCAACAAATACCAATTGTCAAGTCTTTGGTTTGACCACACCCGTGCTTGAACCCATGCTTTGCTGCACTCTTTGTAGGTACAGAGGTATAATTAAATTTGTTGTTTGTAATAAACTCAGATCTGTTTTAACATCTTTACAAAAATAACATTATACGAATCAGTATTAAATAAACATAGAATAGACATAAAAACATGACACAAGTGACTATAAAAAATTCATATATAAAGTTTAACTTAGTTATGTAATAGATTTGATTTGATTTGATTTTTGGTTTTTTAACGCCATTTTCAGCAATATTTCAGTTATATCATGGCGACCAGTTTTAGTGGTGGAGGAAGCCGGAGTACCCAGAGAGAACCACCGACCATGGGCAAGCAACTGGTAAACTTTATCACTTGCGGCTGCGAGTCGAGTGCACCCTTTTTTGTAATTTACAAAGTCGGGTGCGAACCCACGCCATATTGGTGATGGGCTTGTATGAGTTGTTAGGTAATCCAACTACCTAACTCATTGAGCCACCCGGGCCCTTTTTATGTAATAGAGAATACACTTCAACTGTAGATTCTTAAAAATAATCAATGTGGAGACTAGTTATGTAATAGAGAACACACTTCAACTGTAGATGCTTAAAAATAATCAGTGAGACTCGTAAGGGTTGAGTTGATTATTTTCAAGAATCTGGAAGTATTCTCTTACTTAAGGGGCATTATCTGCCAAATCGTAAATTTTTGTTACCCATAAAAACTATCAGATATGATTGATGCCTTAATAAAACGTGTTTCTGTAACTTATAAATGGTATGAAATGTACACGCATCGGGGAAAAATCGTGCAACTGCTCGTGTTTTGAGATCGATCAAGAAATGGACGCCATCCGATTAATTATCGACATTGTTTACGGAGTTTGTCGAATCGTCATTAAATCAGTACAGCAATGCACTTATTTCTTATTTTTTGTGCATCTGCTTTTAGTCGGTCTTAATTACGGACAAAGAACCATGCAAGTTGGCAGTTGGTCAATTGCATACGGAAAAAGCGAGGTCAAATTATTTGCTTACAAGCAAATAAGTAATCGATGGTAATTTTCGTTCTCAAAAGGCGGAAAGTGGTTCGATAAGCTGTTTCATGTGAAATATTTACCTTTATTTCATCATTTTAAAGCTATTTACTAATTTCCAAAGCATATAATTCTTTTGGTCAAAATCGTAGCTAATGCACCTTTAATACATTTCCCATCTTCAAAAGTGTTTTTATTTTATATTTTCACTTTTATCTTTGGAAGGCCAAATCATATAACAATTAACAACAATAAAACGATAATTTTTTAAATGGCACACATCCTTTTGATTCCTGTTTATATTTAGATCTTTCAAGTATCCCAAATGTTCACCTATTGTCTGTCTGATTTGTAATTATTTACGGTCGGTTCGGTACTTGTTGTTGGTATTGAGAGAATATACTAGTATTTTAAAAGTTTACATACTCATCAGTTCTGAACATGAATCATATCAGATTTAAAATACTTGTATCATGTCTTGTATATAACAAGTTGTTGATATATTTTTTTAATAAGAGGTTAGGGTTAGGGTTGAGGTGTTTAACGCCACTTTCAACAATATCATACCCCGTTCATACTTGAAAATTTGCCTTGGGGCGAACCCGGGTTAATTAATCCAGATTAACTAACCCGGTTTCGCCTCTGTTCACACTTGTTTTATGATATAAATACGATTTGTCCCACTATGGATTTTTCCCTTTGCCAAAAATAACCACGCATGAGCGAAAAATGTAAACAGCGTCTGTGACAACAAAATGGAAGCCTACAGTATTCTCCTTTTGTTTCATATGTTTACTTTGATAAGAAAAAGTCGCAATCGTATTCGGCAGTATAGAAAGAAAATACAGAGTGCCAGACAAAGAAGAATTAGAAATTTTGTGAGGACTAGACATGCAATATTTGCCCAGCACGCAATTTTTAAAGAACAGACAGCCAGAGTAGCGAGGCACATTTGGAGTAGATCTCGTTCCATATCTTGGTGGACCGACATTGTTTCCGGGCCTCTCTGATTATGAGTGGAAAGAGAACTTCAGGTTGAATAAAGCAACATTTAAATTCATGACTGATAAATTAAGAGTAAAACTACAAAAAACAGACACAACTTTTAGGAAGGCCCTCCCCATTGACTTGAAATCAATTATTTGTTCTTCGGGCCTGCTCGCACCAAAAATTCAGGTTGAAAATTTTGGCAAAAATGCGTTCTCAACATTACCTTCAACATTCCCTCTTCACGTTTCATAATTCTTACATAATTTAAAATGACAAAAGGTCGCCCGCTTATAAAATTATCTTGCAATTGGCCCAGTGGTTTCTGAGAAGATTTTTTATGTAAATTTCCGAAAGGGTCCTATGTTTAGCTAAGTTCGGCTGTGGGGGCCATCTTGGTCTTAGGACCGAACTGCCGGACACATTTTTGGAAGAGAATCATCCAATGACTATTTCATCAAAATTTAGTTATTATTGAGCAAATGGTTTCAGACAAGAAGATTTTTATGGGAATTTCCCATAGGGTCTTATGTTAAATTAGGTTCAGCTGTGGTGGCCATCTTGGTCGGAGGTCTGAAATGCCGGACACAATTTTGGAAGGGGACCACCCAAGGATCATTTCAGCAAAGCTTGGTTGAGATTGACTCAGTAGTTTCAGAGAAGAAGATTTAAAAAAAGATTTCATCCCCCCTTTTTTCTATTTTAAGCTTGGTGGCCATCTTGGTTGGAAGTCGGGATCACCAGACACAATTTTGGAAGGGGACCATTCCACCAAAGTTTGGTTGCAATTGGCCCAGTGGTTTCTGAGGAGAACATTAAAATGTGAAATGTTGATGGACGGACGACGGACGAAAAGTGATGGTAATAGCTCACATGGTCTAAAGGCAAGGTGAGCTAAAAACAGAATATATGTTAAACTACTCCTTGCCATGTAGTGCAGTTGAAATTTGAGCTCATTTTGACTTATACTAAAGCAACAATGGACAAATGAAGAAATTTCTAATTTTAGCAACATCAGCCATCTTGTATGGAGGGCGGGGCTGTCGGACACAATTTTGAAAGGGACCCACCCTGCCAGGGTTGATTTAATTTGGTTCAGCGGTTTCAGAGAATAAGATTTAATTGTGATTTTTATCAAAATATGCCTAATCGGTATAAATCGGCTGAAAGGAAAAAATTCACAGAAAAACCCGGAATATATGTTAAACTACTCCTTGCCATGAAATGTGTGGCGGCCATGTTTGTCAATGGATCGGGACGAAATGAGCAATCTTTATAGAGGACCTTCCATAGATGCTTCCTACCAAGTTTCAATTCATTTGGATCAGTAGTTTCAGAGGAGAAGATTTTTAAAAATAGGCCAATCAGAAACAAGAATTGCTTGTGACGGCCATGTTTGTTACTGGATCGGGACAAAATGAGCATTCATTATAGAGGACCTTCCATAGATGCTTCCTACCAAGTTTCAATTCATTTGGCTAAGGGGTTTCAGAGCAGAAGATTAAAATGTGAAAAGTTAACGGACGACGGACGCCAAGTGATGGCAAAAGCTCACATTGCCTTTGGCAAGGTGAGCTAAAAATTACATACCACTTTTACTGTTTTGTATCAATATTTTTGCTATTTATTTGTAAGCGACATGAGAAAATTTCCTCAAAATAACATGATTTTTTATGTCTTTTATTGGAATTTGAAGTACATGATAAATATATGCCAATTTTCATATCACACGCCATATCAACCAGAGACACCAATATTAGATCTCGGGTCTTTGGCCCTCTGGCTAATATGGGTGTCTTGGGTTGATATGGGGTGTGATATGAAAATTGCCATATAATAACCTCTTAATATTAGTATTAGTATAGTACTATGATCACCATAGCCGGGTGAGCAGACATAAGTTTTCAAACTTAAAGCAGACTTTGAAAAAGCCCAAATATTTAAAACATGTGTTTAATCCTAAAATGGTATGAGGTTAAAGCTCATATATGCAAGAACAAAAAAATACGCTGTAGATTCTTAAAAATAATCCACTGTCCAAACAATAGTGTTACATCAGAGAAATGTATGAAGGGTGTTTGACACTGTTTTCAACAATATGTCAGCTACATGGTTGTGGTCAATATTGTTGATTGAGGAAACCACCATTCTGCTACATGTTACTGACAAATCTCAGTCACCATAGGCAGAATTCAAACTCACAACATTAGTGAAGATCGGCACTGATTGCACAGACAGATGTAAATCCAACTAATAAACAATCCAGGCCATTAAAAACCTTTTATATTACAACCAATAAATAATCCAGGCCACAACAACCGCTTTATTTTACACTAATAAATAATCCAGGCCATAACAATCCTTTTATGTTACAACTAATAAATAATCCAGGCCATAACAACCACTTTATTTTACACTAATAAATAATCCAGGCCAAAACAACCCCTTTATATTACAACTAATAAATAATCCAGGCCATAACAACCCCTTAATTTTACACTAATAAATAATCCAGGCCATAACAACCCCTTTATATTTATTTTTAATCAATATTCAATGACTTAAATTCAATAATAATAGAACAATAATATATTAAACTTCTTTTATGGCACACATTCACAGGCACTAGTCTCGATCAACATATCTTTACTACCCACACTAATATACAGAAAGGTGCTCAACTAAAATAGGCATTCACCTTGTTTTGTTTACTGCACTTGTATTTCAGTTTTCCTATTGTGAATTTTCCATTCATTTGTAGCAACATTCCAGCAGCCCTGCATATGGAGTATATATCTCTCAGTTGATACGATATTCCTATCAGGATTTCCTTGATAGAGGGTTGCTGCTAACAAGAAAGTTACTGAACCAAGGGTTCCTCTTAGTTAAGTTGAAGTCATCACTTTGAAAGTTGTATGATCGCCACCACGACTTGGTTGACCGCTATATACTTCCCGGTCCTTTCCTTGTTCATGACTTATCACTGGGTTTGTAACTAGATTAACACGACGGGTGTCACTAGTGGAGCAGGAACTGCCTACCCTTCTGGAGCACCTGAGTTCACCCCTGGTTCATAGTGGGGTTCATGTTACTCGATCTTTAGTTTTATATGTAAGTTTTGTTGATCATTGTTTGTCCTTTTGTACTTTTTCTTTTGGCCATTGTGTTGTCTGTTCTTCTTCGATATACGGATTCTGATTGCCCTTTGGTATCTTCAGACTCTTCATAGTAAAGATATGTTGATCAAGACAAGTGCCTGTGCACACATTCATTTGAACAGGACAAAATTGTGAAACTGTTACCTTCTCCTCTTAAAGTTTGTAAACATTTCAACAAATTATTTAATTAAAATGTAGTGTGAGTTTGTTAATAATTTATTTGCCATACAAAAGAATATGCTTAAACATGTGTTGGGAACTGCATTTTGACTCTTTGACTGACTGTAAACACAGGATAAATAATATCACTATGCATAAAATCCATCAAAACCTTCTTACAACTGAGTGTGTCACCCCAACTTGAATTTGTTATTGTGAATGACAGTATAACACTTTCTGATTGGTCATTTGTTACACAAACTGTAATTGACAGAGGTAGTCCATCCAATGGCATCAACTGTTCTATTTTGTTGTTATGGCAGTAAATAAGATTCCCATTGGAACATACGATTCCATAAGATTTCCCATTCATACCAACTAGTTCTTTGTTATTTAATGGTTCAGATGTTACACCTACTCCAAATAAATATCCTGACTTTACATCCCCAACATGACTGGAATTTTTTTCAATAGTTACGGACCAGAGTGAATTTGAGTCTAAAGATTCTGCTGTAAAACTGGTAGAATTAAACCCCCACGTTGTCAGACATTTATTCTGCACACGAGGGGCCTCTTTCCCAGTAGACGTTGGTGATTTGATAAGAGGTATTATGCTTTGACACTTCCCTGGTTCATCAGCTGAAATAAATAATGTAATGCATTATACAAACAGGTGTATATTTAAAGATCAAAGACTCACCTGGTTATAAATGGTCTGTTTACGGCTTGCGCAGTTAACAGATTTATTTTCAAAGAAATAACACATGCCTTTTACATAGTTTGCCATGAGTACCTGATACATCCTTCCAACAACAGTTATAAAATTAGAAAATGTGCCCATCTTAACAAGTGAAAATCATCAAAATCAATAGAGCTTACACTCATCAATTTTTACACTGCTACAAACTTTCATGAGATTTGGTAAAAGCAAGTTTATTGCATAATAAATTTCATGAGATTTGTTCAAAATAACCTGATTTTATTGTACGACAAGTGGAAAATACATTTCTCCAGAACAACATGAGGTGAATTCTTTAATATTGAAAGGCACAATACCTTTATTAATCCTAAGGCTGTGTAGAAATTTCATGAAATTTAGTTATCGTCTGACATTTGAAAAAATGCCTATTTCTTTTTTTTTTACAAACAAAGCCCAATAACTCTGTAAATGGCAAAAGTGAAAATCGCTAAAATCTAAAGATATCACACGTTAATCCTAAAGCTGTGTTTAATTTTCATGAAATTTGGTCAAAACAAACTTGAGTAATGTAGATGGAATACTATTAAGAGTTCTGACCTCAATAAATAAGGACTTGTATCTAAATTTAGCCACATTTGTACAGATTTACTAATTACCAGTGACATGTGAACAAAGGATAAATCACATAATGTTGTGCACCTCGCCCTGATCGAGATTCAAACTCACAACATCAGTGGTGATAGACACTGATTGCATAGGTAGTTGTAAATCCAACTACCATATGATCACGGTCACGACGGCTCCTTCCAGGTATAAATTTTGAGATTTAGTGTATTACTACTGACCATGGTCACAATTGTCATGATTTAGTGTGTATCAATAAATATACTCTCAGAAATATTTTTGGACTGGATCAAAAACTTTTTTTTTTTACAAATTTGCAATGGTCAAACTAATGGATTATCTCCCTTTGTATTGCTAGAATAACTGTTTTTAAAATTTTTTTGTTATCTGAATGTGCATAAATTGGTATTAAGGTATATATTAAAAGAAATAAATACCTATTTCAAATATCTTGCTTGTTTGTTTTCCTTTTTAGCCCTTGAAATTTAGCTATTTTCATTGTTTTTCCATGTCCAAAACCAGAATAGACTGGTTCCGGATACTTTTAGAGCTACCACATCCAAATGCAATGAGAACCATATAAAATATTTTTTCTGAAGACCTCTTATACCATAACTAATCAACACACAAAATTCATGAAAATCTGCATTTGTACTGCTAATTTATTCATAATTGTTTGACACCTATTCTTTTCAACAATAAAATAATGTTTACACTAAGAATATGAAAATATCTTGACCAGTCTACAATGTAAATCCCACATATTTCTTCCCATTTCAGAAGATGTCTTCTGTAAAGTACTATATATCATGTCATGACATCTGCTCGGCCATGCAATAAAGTCGGTCATTTGTTTTGATTTACAAATCTCGCACAGCACGAGACCAATGACGTCATTCTGTATATTTATAATGTACATAAACATGTAGAAAGGCTTCTATTAGCCGCAAAAATTTACCCTTAAAGGGATTTTCAGGGATGGGGGTGCAGATTTGATTATACCTCATATATTAATTACCATAAATAGATCAATTTGATTGGACAATGGGTAAAAATCAGAACACGTGATCACACTTGACAAAAATTATATTCCGAGAAATAAAAATCATATTCCACCCCCTCGGAAGTCTCGCGGGTTTTCCCTCCAGAGTTATCGTTCATTGACAGGAAAACGTCACGAGGCACTCGGAACGCATCATTTGCAGGAGACCGTTACAATTTGTTGTGGATGTGGCTTTTAAATGTCTGAGACAACGTTCCATTGTACTTGAAATATGCTAGCCAGCAGTATTTTACATGTACTGTAAACGTGGAAATTTTCGCGGGGCGTTATTTTCGCGATTTAGTGGGTCAAACATTTCGCGGTCTTCAAAATTATAAATTTTGCGATGTGACTATTTTCCGTAAATATTGTAGTGAAAATAAAGTAATAAAGATAGAGTTGTCTTTCTTTGTCTTTCTAAAAATAAACCGGAGGTGCCCTGAGGGCAATCTAATTAAAATTAGATCTCTCACTTGCTCTTGCTGATATGAGAGAGATCTAACGCAACCCGGTTGGCAGCTCGTTTTGGTGACACGAGGTCACGAACTTTTTGAACTTCACAACAGCCAATCAAAAACGGCGTTTCGTATGAATTTCGTCGTGGAAGTCAAAACCATCAACAATGGCAGTGACAGCCTTAATTCTTTGATCGGTCAATTTTAGCTTTTTGTTAAAGATTTTTTTTTCGATTTTCTCACCAGTGGACGTGACTTCACTTTGCACAAACGCAAACCCGCAAAGCACACATATATTTGAATTGTAATAAATACGCCTAGGCGTGAGAGGGCTTCTAAATGCCATTGATTTGTGTCGTAATATTTATGAATTTTCACCTGAACTTGAAGACGTCTTATCTCCGGAAATGTAAACAGTTGTCGGAACAATCGGGCTCCGACATAGTCGACATAGTTAACATTGGGAGAATTCCGATTTCTTGCATAATTTATTAGCACACAGAGTTACGTCCCTTACATAAATCTTCTTTCAAGATCTCGTAAGCGATCATTTGAATGGACAATATTTTGCTTGACCCTAGGTCACCAGAACGAGCTGCCAACCGGGTTGCGTTAGATCTCTCTCATATCAGCAAGAGCAAGTGAGAGATCTAATTTTAATTAGATTGCCCCGAGGGTAGTCAATTATCGATTATTCATGTACATGTACCTGTTCTAATGTGAACACTTTTCAAAACTTTCAAAATAATTTTATAATGGTTCGAGATGCTTCGTCAGTGGCTTTCTAAAACTCCCCAAAAAGTTTGTCCACCGGACCCTGCAAAACATTCTACTCCCGAAAAGCAGAAAATGTGAAAGCGGAATATCTAGAAAGAATCGAGAAAAATGTAAAGACATATGATATCCCGGATGAATTAATCATTAATTGGGACCAAACAGGTTTGTAAATTAAATTTCATTCATGTATATAAATTAATTTCTTTCAAAAATTCCAAAATTGTGGCGCCTGCGACATTTGTAAATAAATTAGATAAACTGTTGACATTGTAGAATGTCTGCCGAACATCGGCAAAATCTACGCAGTCTATATAAATTTGTAAAATATGAATACACAGCGCCACTGTTAATAAAGATGATTATCTTGATCTATGTTACATAATTAGAATGGATACATGTCTATATTTTATGATAGTTTTATTAATTACAATGGTAATTATCTGTCATTTTATTGATTTTTCCCTCTGGGTGTTGTGGTAAAAATTAAAGAGTATCATTAATTAATTTTCAGGCTTAAACGTTGTACCAACAAGTGAATGTACAATGGATTTAACGGTATAAATGTTGACGAAGTGTACTAGAAATTGACCAATGCTTTCGTGTACATATTATGTATTCTTTTCTATTTGAAAATTAAAAAAAAAGATTTTATTATGTTTCATGCTTATATACAATGTAATTAGTAAGGCAAGTTAAATTTATCATAAAAGGTGATAAACATTTGAACGTGCACGTTAATATGGGCCATGTTGATCCCTCTCCTGTTCGTCTTTTTATCCCTTGAAAACCGAATTATTCGCGTGGGGGATATTTTCGCGTATATTTATTGATCGCGAATGTAGCGAAAATAACCCTCACGCGAAAATTTCCACGTTTACAGTATATGTTTTCTTGGTTCCATTCAGTATAATAAAACATTTATAGCATGCAGGTTCAGGAAATATGATACTCTTGGATGAATAAATTTTCAGATTTCCCTCACCAGCATGTAATAAATGTATATATTATTATACCTCATATATTAATCACCATAAATAGATTAATTTGATTGGACAATGGGTAAAAATCAGAATGCGTGATCACACAGGACAAAAATCATATTCCACCCACACGGTTTCAGAGAAGATTTTTTAGAAATCAACCAATCAGAAACAAGAATTGCCTGTGGCGGCCATGTTTGTTAATGGATCGGGATCAAATGAGCATTCTTTATAGAGGACCTTCCATAGATGCTTCCTACCAAGTTTCAGTTCATTTGGCCGAGTGATTTCAGAGGAGAAGATTAAAATGTGAAAAGTTAACGGACGACGGACGCCCAAAAGCTCACATTGCCTTTGGCAAGGTGAGCTAAAAATGGAGTCAATACACCAACATAAACCTTAGTTAAACAAGATTTACTCCCACAGTCAATTACAGTCATAATTTGAATTGAATGTCATCAGCAACTAGAAAATATACAACTTACTAGCCATCACTTGTAGACAAGTCATTGAAGCACTTCTAAATTTAGTAACAGATCGTTTTAAATCTTGTTGAATGTTACAACTCCTGACTAACTCACAGTACTGTGTTCTGGATTTCTGTACACTATTAAATAAATCAGAAACATGAGATTCAATTAATAAAAGTACTTAATTTCAAGAGAATCAGTTATCTTCTCTCTTCCCGAGTTTATGGTGAAACAGAAGTTTTTTTTTGCAAAATGATCATCTTCATAGGTAACTTATTGACCATAAAAATATTTTGCTATTTTATTTCACAAGGAGTCTAAAAGGGGTATGAATTCTGAAATTTCACATATTTGGTTAGGGTTAATATATTTATCAAAGTTATGGGTAGCACATGATTTAGTGTTTTTTGTTTATGTTTTACTGGTGGTTGCATTGTCAACTATTTGTTGTTCACCACAAATATGATTGGTCAAAATATGTGCATTGCCGGCATAATATATATATATATTATTTTGTGGGTACTAAGTACCTGTGCATATCATGTTTTATATATATGGTTGTACATATAAATACTGGTTAACGGAAGATAATGACATTCCAAGTACTGCCTCACACAAGAAGCATACTACCCCAATTTGACATTTTCAATAACCCCCTCCCCCCATTATTATTATATTGTAATATGTTGATCATATCTAAGTGTATATCAAAGGTAATTTTTGTGATAGGTCTATATCATGGAATATGATTTACTGTTGAAGAAGTGTGTTTTGCTTGCTTGAATGTTAATAAAATATTCTTTACTCGTCTAGCCTATTCCTAAAACATGTGCTGAGTTTTATTTGTAAATAATTTATGTGAGTTTGAGCTTGGAGATTTATTACATTATGGTGTTTAACACCACTTTCAACAATACTTCAGTTATATCACGGCAATCAGTTTTATTTGGTGGAGGAAACCAGAGTACCCTGAGAAAACCACCGACCTGCTGCAAGTCATTGACAAACTTTATCACATAATGTTTTACTGAGTACACCTCGCCATGAGTGGGATTCGAAATCACATTTTTAGTGGTGATAGGCACTGATTACATAGGTAGTCAGGGTGAGCTTTGACTATAATCATAACCTTTTACAATGAGTGCCCTGTGTGTGGAAAATATCATATAAACCATGATAAACAACTTTCAGCAGCTTCTAATGACCAACTGTTTGCTAGGAATAGTCATTGGAGGCCTGTTAAACAGCAAATTTTCCTAACATTATCTTATCCATTATATCCTCTTTCTCCTGTACATGAATCAGATGTCAGATGTATTATTACTGTAAGAAAGGAGTGTTGGTGGTACATGAATCAGATGTAAGATGTATTATTACTGTAAGAAAGGAGTGTTGGTGGTACATGAATCAGATGTCAGATGTATTATTACTGTAAGAAAGGAGTGTTGGTGGTACATGAATCAGATGTCAGATGTACATGTATTATTACTGTAAGAAAGGAGTGTTGATTG
>MJUT01003471.1:511397-524335 GCA_002080005.1 Gigantidas platifrons
ATGTATTATTACTGTAAGAAAGGAGTGTTGGTGTTACATGAATCAGATGTCAAATGTATTATTACTGTAAGAAAGGAGTGTTGATTGTACATGAATCAGATGTCAGATGTATTATTACTGTAAGAAAGGAGTGTTGGTGTTACATGAATCAGATGTCAGATGTACATGTATTATTACTGTAAGAAAGGAGTATTGGTGTTACATGAATCAGATGTCAAATGTATTATTACTGTAAGGGTACATGAATCAGATGTCAGATGTATTATTACTGTAAGGGTACATGAATCAGATGTCAAATGTATTATTACTGTAATAAAGGAGTGTTGGTGGTACATGTATGAAAATAAATCCTCACAAATAATTGGTTTCACTGTATAATGGTGAGTAAATTTAATGATAATTGTTATCATTGACTGCTTCAATAATAAAAATGTTTTATTTACCCATCTTCTATTTCCTGAGTTTTTTTTGTAATAGGAGGTACTTCAGTGGCTCTACTGAGGAATCCCTTTGTATGATCTTCATCCAAAATTTTCTTACATGACTCCATCAAATCTTCAACATTTTTTGAAGTTTTACTGGTAACATCCAACTGATTTTGAAGTTGCGAAACAGATTTAGACTTTGCTGTAGTCAATGCTTGAATAAGAGCTTGTTTTTGTTGTCGTAATGCACATGTTGTATCTTCTAACATTCTACGATACTGGTGTTCAACTTTTTGGCAGGCCTGGCGATGAACATCCTACAAAATACAATTTTTATTCATAATTTTTCATATCTTCACAACACAAAATTACATATTTTGTTATATGCAGTTATATTGTTTACATATCCTTACTCACCTGCATCAATGCATTTTAATTCAAATATGTTTGTTTCATCAAGTTTTTTCTCCGGGTCCTCCGGTTTCCTCCACCAATAAAACTGACCACCACGATACAACTGAAATATTGTTGAAAATGGCATTAAATACCATCAAACAACAAACAAACAAACATCAATCTAGAAATTCAGATATATGATGTTCAAAATTTGTTTTAGAAATTGATTTGAATAATTCCCCTATCTAGCATTTATACAACAAAATTTTTTTTATGGCCTTATTATTTTTATCACACGGAAACCTTTGTTGTTGAGGAGGATGTGGACGTAGTTGGTGTTGTCGTGGTCTGTAGATAACAATGATTTCCATGTGATAACTTTACTTCCAGTTAGCCAATCCTGATTTTTTAATACAAAGATCCCTGGCACTGAATAAAGATTTGGGGAATTGTACCCTTACCTGTTTCCAAACAAGAGGTCCCAAGGTGCAAAAATGGGTGTTTCTGTTTTTTGTTTGTGGAGTGTTCATCAAATTTTAATGAGATTTTTATATGTTGGTTGGTTGCTTTTATGGTGTTTAATGCCACTTTCAACAATATTTCAGTTATATCGTGGCGGTCAGTACCTCTCCCTGATGTCTAAATGTGCAAAAATGCATGTTTTTGTTATTTGTATATGGAGTTTATCTTTCATCTGATTTTGATCGTTTTTTTAATGAATTCCTCAGGCAAATCCCTTCAGAAAGATGCATGCTGTTCTTATGTAATAAAGTATCGTTTTTGACATAAAAGGATCCCAACAGGAGGAAATTTCAAATTTTTAACTCTTATTATTCATCTGGTTTCAATGCAGTTATTTTTAGCAAAATGATCAACTGAATGGGTTACTAATGGGCAATAAAAAAACTTTGGCATTTTATATACAAAAAGGTATAAATTACAAATTTTTTGGAAAGCATATAGAATTAAAATTGTTCATTAAATTGTGATGGTTTTGACTCTATTGTAAGATTGGTGTATCAGTACTATGTCAACAGATTTCCTCTAACTCTTACAGTTTCAAAGGTAAACCCAAATGAAAGGGGTCAGCATACCATATTTAGGGTTCTATAATGCACACCCCCTCTTGGCCTTGAAAATCTCCAGAAAAAAACTTGTTCGTGTATATAATGCGCATGGACTTTTGAAAAAAATTGTGGTTGGAAATGTAAGAATTAAATGTCAATCGTATATATTTTTGATAGCTTTGAGCTTGTCTCTTCTTCTGAGTGAATATTAGAACTATTTATATTCTTTAAACTTGAATAATATTGAAAAATATTAATTGTTTTAAGTTTTAATATGTCGTTTTCCTACAATTTTTTTGTGTCCGGATGTTTAGTAGTGGATACGAAATGTAGCACAACATCGGTAAATACATGTTTAAATTCCGAATCTTACCGAAATTAAATAATAATTAATTCCGCGGTAATAATAATTAAAGATCAAATAAAAGCAATCAATAATTATCACTTATTTGATTAGATTGTTAAACATTGCAACGCTTGTGATGAATAGTTGCAAATATTTTTGTTACATACATCAAAGAGCGCCGACAATCGGATTTTTATTTATCTTTTAAAATTGACCCTACTAATTAACGATCATCAATAAACTACAAACAATGCCTTGTGATTTAAAGTGGGAACAGCACCCAAGCCATGGGTGAGTTTTTTTTTTTTTAAATATTATCATGAAAGAAAATATAATTATGATATGATTAAAATTGACAAATCCATTTTATTGTTTCTTTTCTTTTTATTTCAATCTTTAATTACTTATATAAACATAGCCTGACAGTCTATACCGTGGATAATGGATTATGACACTTATACACACACTGATTCTATTCTTATCGGCAACACAGTATTGATTATTTTACGCATGGTCGGTCACACTATCTTGTCACGTAATACATACAATTGGTGTATTGATTTTATTCTCGAACAAAGGTAAACCTTTACAAAAACGATTTCACAAGACAGTTGTAATTCATCACTAATAAATACATTATTAGGCTCATTTTATTTTATTTATTATTTTTGTGGGATAGTGTCAAATATAAAAATACGAAACGGACGACTTTAAAAAAAAACCGGAAAAAAAATAATGGCCGACATGTAATTTTCCGGTCTGAAAAAGAGTGAAACACATTGTTCTTGTCTATAATGCGCATCCCTCCTACAAAATAAATAATCTGGGTAAAATACTGCGCATTATACACCAGTAAATACGGTAAGTCAAATTACAAAATCTGAACAGCATTATTTTTCATCTAAGTTTAATGCAGTTTTTGCAAAATGATCATCCTTATGGGTTGTTTACGAATCATAAAATAAATCACAATTTCATTTCGAAAAGATGTCTAATATAGACCCAAATAAAAATATTTACATACTTCGAAGTCTCATTTAAAACTTGAAATAGTAAACCAAGACAAATGTCTAACATACAGTGGGTCAAGCATATTACTGTGTCCCAACAGTTTACTTTGTCAAGCAAAATACTGTGTCCCCACTTGCCTTTATTTATTATACACTTGTTCAACTTCCCCTTGAAGACATGCTGTGGTCGTATCATGCTTTCCTCGGCATAGCACTTTATTTGCAATTTGAAAATGCAAATTTTGATGAATTACCATTGAGTCACTACAGAAAATGTATGGGAAAATGGGTTTAATGGAGTTCAAATTTCAAAATTTCAAATAATTGAAGATAACTTTATACACAATTTTCATTTTTCATTTAATTCTAACATATTTGATGTGTTTATTTTTTATATTGATTGTGACAAGGGCTTATATGGTAGTATTCCAGCAGATTCCCTCTATCCAGTTATGGTTTCAAGTTAAACTTTTGAATGATAAAGCTGTACATATTAATGGCCAAAAGTTTATTTATATAAGTAGAAAATTAAACAAATGGGGTGGCTATAGATTCCATTATGATGTGATCTGAAATTATATACAATTTTAAGATAAGATTATGAACAACATGCTATTTCTGGCTGAAAGTAAGCAGGGAAAGAAATTCTTCCAAAATAGTGCAAGAATATAGGATTTAACACCAAAAATATTTTTTTTCATTGAGATAACAAGTGTAAAACTTCTGACCTATTAAAATTAATTAATTATGGAAATGCTAAAAAACAGTCTTCATAACTAAATGACAGACATGTGTATGTTCAGACTGTAAGCAAACAAGTGTTGGTAAATTAATCCTTATATCTATCAGTACCTCTATTTCTTCACACAATTCTTCCATCTTCTGACTCTGTTCTTGTACTATAACAGATATGCATTCTAAAGATTTCTTTGTTGATTCAACAGTGTCCTGAAAATCAACAATATCCAGATAACTTTAAAAAGTACTATAAAATTAACATTTACCGTTTGTTTGTTATATGTAAATATACTGCATTAAGAAGTAAGAGTAAAGAATGTCCAGCTCCGAGTCAGGATGATGTGTCTGAGTGGAGAAACATATATATCTACAGAGTAGTGCAAAAAGTATTCGTCACCTTCGATTTTGTACTATATACTAGTATTTCATATAAAACCACATTTTTTCAAAAAAATATTTTAAAGCTATCTCTGAGCAGATTTTTATGAAATTTATTTCAAGACACAGAATTCTTTGAATTTTATTTGTTTATCTAATAGTCATTTTTGTCTGCATGGTTTTTGTTTACTGGTGATTTAAACACAAATGTCCATTTTTACGATTTTATATATAGCAAATTTGACGTCAGAAAACAAAAATTGTCTTTAAATCATAAGAAAATAAAGGCAATCTAACAGAAAATTATGCTAAAATTAACAAATAATCTTTAAATATTTCTTCTTCTTCTGGTGCAAAAATGATCAAAATCTGGTTAGAAATGATAATTTTTGTGAAAAATGTGGTTTTATATGAAATATATAGCATAAAATTGAGGGTGACAAATACTTTTGGCCACCCACTGTACCTGGGGACTGTTGTTTCAATAAGCTACCATTTTCGTTACCTTTTGAATTGAAAAGAAGACATAAAAAGTCAATTGTAAAAATAGTATCCACTCCATCAACATCAATCACATATTCCAAAAATCAACTAGAGGCTCACATGTTCATTCAATTAATTTATGTTCAATCAAGTCTAGATTTTCAAACTTTTTTTTTATTCATTTCACCTAGGGTTTTGTGTTAATCATTAATCCAATAAGGGGTCGTCGTGGTCGTGATCATATGGTAGTTGGATTAAAATGTAGCTGCTATTAAAATTTGAGCTCATTTTTATCTATAATAAAGAAGCAATGGACAAAAAAAATTTGAAGAAATTTCTATTTTTAGTAAAAGAAGCCATGTTGAATAGAGGGTGGGGCTGTCAAACACAATTTTGAAAAGGGACTAACCAAGGACCACCCCAGCCAAATTCAGTGGTTTCAGAGAAGAACTTTTATTAAAATATGCCCAATTTGCATAATCTCTATAAATCGGCTGAAAGAAAAATTTCACAGAAATTATTTTTTTTAAAGTAAACTTCTTATGGCCATGTAAATTTGAACTCATATTGATTTATTATTAAGCAGCAATGGACAATTGAAGAATTTCTATATTTAGTAACAGCAGCCATCTTAAATGGAGGGTTGGGCTGTGGGACATAATTTTGAAAGGGGGCCACATCCCAACCAAATTTGGATTAAATTGGTTTGGCAGTTTCAGAGGAGAATATTTAAATGTAATCCTTTATCAAAATATGCCTAATTTACGTAATCAGTATAAATCGACTGAAAGAAAAATTCCATAGAAAAACCCTGAATATAACTACTCATGTAGCTGCAGATAACATTGAGCTCATTTTGATTTATAATAAAGCAGCAATGAACAATCAAAGACATTTCTATTTTAGTAACAGCAGCCATATTGATTGGAGGGCGGGGCTGTCAGACACAATTTTAGAAGGGGACAACCCAAGGACCATCCCAGCCAAATTTGGTTCAGTGGTTTCAGAGGAGAAGCTTTAAACATCAAAACTGTATGAACCAGAGGCTCCCAGTAAGTCACTGACAAACTTTATCACATAATGTGGTATCGAGTACACTTCACCATGAGTGGGATTCAAACTCACAGCTATAGTGGTGATAGCATTGATTGCATGGGTAGTTGTAAACTTAACTATCATACGATCACAACCTCAACTGCCCCTTATTTGATAGAGAGTAAGGGTAGCAATACTAATACTGGATAATGACTCAATCATATCCATTATTTCCTCGTTTACTTGTGCAATTAAAGCATATCCCAGTGCCACATTTTCAGCAAATATTGCTTAGAGTATTTTTTTTAATTATAAAAAAATCAGTAATTCTATCTGGAAAGCCAAAATTCATATAAATATACTAGTAGTGTATCCATATTTCCCAAAATTGGATGGTACTTCACAAATATGGAGTGTAAATCCTGATATGGTGAACATAACAAAGGTAAATCGCTGGTACAATCTAATAACAATCAGATCTCTCACTTGTTTCTCTTTATTGATATGTAGTGGCATGGCAGATCTCTAATGCTACAACATATCAGTAATGGACAACAAGTGAGAGATCTGATTTTAATTATCCCTAGTAATATATAAAAATGTATACCCTCCAGTGGATTCATTCAATACAAAATAAAATGTTTTGTTTTCAATTTTAAAAACCAAGACATGTATTTCATTGAGCTGATACATACATGTATATTGAAAGATGTTGGTTTTAACACAATCCAATTAAAATTAGATCTCCACACTTTGTCAGTCTGCACAACAGCCAAGCAAAAAAAAATGAGCAAGCATAGAGATCTAATTTGAATTAGATTGATTTTAACCTGAAGGGAAGTTGACATTTAGTTACTCAATTATCAAAACACTCAAAATTGGTCTAGAAATTAAAATTAGGCAATACATGTACATTGTACCAGTATTGAAAAATACTCATATACAAATTTCCATTTATAATAAATGAATAATATTGAATGTCATTAACCTACAAAAAACAATAGCAATGAATTGTAAACAATGTACTAGTGTGTATTTGAAATGCTACGATGTAGACAAACAACAACCCCCTGACACAATTTGGGAGAAATTTGTGACATAAATATAGTATTATGACAGATAATATATCACAATGATTACAACATACAAGTAGTCTAACATGTTCAAATAAAGTCTACATTTGGCCCGAAGGGGGGTGAACAAATTTCCGTTCACTTTCAAATAATGATACAATTTTATTTTCATACACATGTGTTTAATGTTTAATCCACTTATAATTATTCAACAGAAAAGAAAACAGCATTAATTACAATGACAATATTTTTAGGAAGTATACATGTAGACTATCATTGATTGGTTTTGTGAGAATTGATTTCTAATGGCAATATCACACCGAAGATAGAGCATGAGATGTGAAATGCAATGAGAAATCCATTTCATGCAAAATATATCAGCAATAATATGTTTATTAAGGATTTGTCAAAGTGCTGTCAGTGACATCAATGTAACATCACATTAGAACATCAATGATCAATTTTCATATCAAACCTGTTATAGATATTTTCTCCATGAAAATTATGAAATATAAACTGATAGCTCCTGAATACTGTTGTAAAAAATAATACATATAAACACATGTAACCATTTATCACTTTTCATTCACTTATACCTTAATTTGTTGACAAGCGGAATCCCTGGCTAAAACTTTATGTCCTGTGTGTTTTCCTAAACCATCACACAAACACAAATGGCACACTAAAACTTTACACTGGTCACAGAAAACTGTCGCTTGTTCAGTAGAATGATCATCACAAAATGAGGGCTTGAATTCACCCTCCAAATGACCTGGCTTTCTTATTCGATGGTGACAGAGAGTCCCACGACGAGGATGAAATTTATCAAGACATCGATCACAATACAAAACAGAGCATTGTTCACAATACCAAGTTGCTTTATTTTGAGATTTGCCATTACATAGCCCACAAAGTTCGTTGACATCCTCAGTAAATACAGGACTATCTCTGTCAGAGGATTGACTACCAAGTGACGAGTTCAGTGATAAATTAACATTTTTATATTGCGATATGCTTGCACTTTGGATTTCTTGGAAACGGAACACAATATTTTCTAAGGCAAGATTTTTAGGCAAGTTGGCAATTTGCCCTTTTGTAACTTTGAGATTTTTCCTGCATGAAGGACAATCCAAACCTAAAAAAAATCAAATGAATTATCAATCTTAAAATATTCTATTGACTATTTAGGCCAGACTCTACTTAATCAAATGCATAGGGCTAAAAAATTATCAAAAAGATTTTAACCCCATGCAACTTGCTCAAACATATCAAACTGATGGCCCAACTTTAAAATCTAGTCAGAATTTTCTATCAGGTACTTACTGCTTGACCAATCAAGAAATACTTGTTTTACTGTCTATTATTTATAAACACTCTTTACCTATTCTCAATATAAACGACAATTCATGTAAAAACCTGTCCCAATAAGGTGACAGCCGAACAAATATTAAAACTATGTTTTATTTACAGTACGCACAGAGGCTTTTTAGCAAGAAATCACCTAAGTCAGTGATTTTTCGTGGTGAAATGGTGGTGATATGTCATAAAAACACCGTAAAATGTTGGTGAAATCACGGTGAAACTTTCACCGCGAAAATTTACAAATTAGAACCTAAATGTCGGTGAAATATTTTAATTGTTGGTGACAACACCGCGGTGAAAAACATACGTGTATACACTTACATGTAACTGCACTTCATGTATTCTTTTGTTTTTTGTTACTTAGTTTTGTTTTTTTTACTATTTCGTACTTTATATTTCAATTTGATACCGTTTTTTTTTTTACAGGGATGCCATCATGGCATACATTTTATTTATAGGATATATGAGGCTGAGCACGCATCTTGTTTTGCGTATATTATCTAATCATTTATGTAGTAGTCCTACTATATAAATCCTTGTCTAATCCCAACATTTCGATTGATTTACATCAGTGTTATTTTTTTCTCTCTCACGAGTTGATAATCACTGTGTTTTATCAATGTACGGATGTGTCTATTTTTATGTAGTGCACACATTGAACTCGGTCACTAAAAGGTCAAATACACAGTTACGCGAGGGTTGATTTAAAGACAAACCGAGAATGGCTGAAAATAAAAAAAATCAATGTAATTTTTTACCTAAAGCTTTGTCGTATTTATATGTCGTTAATCCCCTTGCAAGCCACGTGTCATTTTACCTTTAATAATAGTTCCATTTCTGATTTGTACACATATTTTTCACGTGAATGAGAATCTAGAAAGGTTTCCACATGATGCTATCGATCAAAATGTGCTTTTGGGGATCTAGAAACTTTTGTAACAGGTGAACTTTAGTCACGTGCCAAGTCGACAGTAATTGAACATCTGAAGGCTAATTAACTCGGGATACCAAGCTTTCAGTAATAGTTATACACTGAGGTATAGGTGTTTCTGGATTAGAAACCCCGACGGCCGGAGGGGTTTCTAATCCAGAAACACTGTATACCGAAGTGTATAACTAACTTACTCCCCATGTTATTCTAAATACACGAAATATTCATTACAAAATGTCATAAAAAAACAAAAACAATAGGCACAGAAATATTAAATTTCATAAATCGATACATTTTTGTGGTTTCCCCATTGGGTACATCTTCTGTAAAGATAGATTGAACGACTGAGTTGTATTAAGGATTATACAGATTGATTGGTTAATAATGAGAGATGTTATTCGATATTTACCTGTATTCATTTGATCTTCAGGAATGATAGAGTGTTATATTAAACTGAACTTTTTGTAGAAAATGAATATTAACCATATTGTCACAAATATTAAGCAGAACTGCTAAATAAAGTAAGTAAGAATATATGTTGAATATGACAAAGTATTTTTCTACCAATAAACTGTTCAGTTTTAAGTGCGCATTTAACAGGTCAATGTTTTTTGTTTTGTTTTGTTTTTTAAAGGCTTGGATCCAGACAATTTAAAAAGGGGTTTCAGAATAAAAAAAAACAGGTAATAACAGTCTCATTTTCGACAAATTTCACATAATTTTAATAAATTTTCCAAAAAAAAGGGGGAGGCCCCCCTAGATCCACCAATGATAAACTTTTGAAAGGGTGCCAACATATAATGTATTTTATTTTTACATTTGCTTTCCCGACCAAGTTTTTTTCCTGATTATTTTTTGCGATTGCTTGGATTTTTTTCAGACTATACCTCATTAACAAGATCTTTATGTTTTCTTTTTCAGTTTTTCAATATCCAGTTTTCGTGTTATCTTCAGCTGAGTCGTAATTGATTCTTCATTGTTGTAGGCACAATAGGCCGTGCTCACAGGGTGTGAAGACCCCTGTCGTCACACCCTGTGAACACAGGCTATTGTTCTTATAACAATAAAGTAATTCATAGAAAGGCAGTTTCAGAGATAGAAAGCGTATGGTTTAACAATAGACCTGAGGTGTAATTCAAAAGATCAAGTTTATTTTAATTAACAAAATAATACAACACAAGCTTATAAATGGTAATGATCACATAATACTAAACGTTTGTACCAGCATTGTTTTCTTAACATAATAGATTAAAACAAAAGCAAATATCAGAATTAAAGAACGAAAATATGATCACATAGTTTGCACACCTGAAAAAGAAAATAAATATTTGCTATGAGTATGAATCATTCATATTATCAAAAATGACAGTCTCAAGAACATACAAATGTACAAATAAAGGTTAATATCCCGTTTCTTTATTTCGCGGCGTTTAATCGTCAATGTCGGTGTTTTGCCGGCGTTATATAGTAAATCACTGTGTTAGATTTTTCTCTGACATTTCACGGTGTAAACACCGACTTAAAAAAAAAAAAAAATCCGACATTTTCTTGATTTCACCGACGTCGGACCAGAGTGATTTCTTGCTAAATCGCGCTGTACGTGTTGTACTATAATTCAGCAGTGTCGCTTTTACGGTCATGCCTCATTAATTGCTGGAAAACAGTTTTCTTTCTTGAAAATATGAAGAATGCAGCATTGAGTGGCGCATAACATTTGAAAATTACTTATGCAAAAGATCAGATGTATTATTCCAATAATAAACTAGAAAATTGAATGCCCCCATCTCAATAAGGCTGTCACGGTTATCCGTGTAACCGTCGGCGGTTAGATTTCAAATACTATCCGTTTAAAGAATTAGTAAACGGTTAACCGTAATGCATACGTGTATACGAGATCAAGCGTAAAATTTGATCAAGTAAAAGTACAGTAACATCGGTAAAACAAAAAATCAATAACAATCTGAATTGAGATTAAAACAACATTGAGACGGTCCCTTTTATTCATTACCCAATCAAATGTTTAACAAACATCAGGTCATCAGGTGAACAGTGTATCCCAATACACAACTTGGAAAATAAATATGTACGTTGGGCACTGACGTTGAGTCGTTTAACACACTGTCGTTTTACGAGAAGAGCTCAGAGTTTGAGAGTACTTTTTATTTCATATTCCTGACAAACACATCACTGTAACTCGTAGATCTTATCACGTTTTACATGTCAATGGAAGTTAATTCAATAATGTCGGAGTTTACATCGGACACAAAATTGCTTCCATGTACACATGTATAAAGACAAGTGTAGCATACCAAAATTGTTCTTGTCATTTCATGGGTGTGATTTTAAGTCTTAAAGTCAAAATCCATAAAACATGCACACCTTCAGTGTAGGTACTAACTGTCTACAAAATATAAAAGGTCTAGCTCAAAAACTGTAGGAGGAGTTAGCTGGACAAACCATATATCCTATATGGGGGCATAAATGAAAATCCAACTACCTGTCATTTTGAGAATATTTGATGAAAATCAAAATCATGTGGACATGCACACCTTCATGATGTGTATAAACATCCTTCAAAATATTAAAGCTGTTGCTCCAAAACTGTAGGAGGAAATAGCTGGACAAACCATGTATTTATATCCGGACAGACGAACAAAATGACTTAAGTCCAACTACCTGTCATTTTGAGAATATTTGATGAAAATCAAAATCCTGTGCACATGCACACCTCCATTATGTGTATAAACATCCTACAAAATATTAAAGCTGTAGGAGGAGTTAGAGGGACAAACTATGCATACTATAGTGTGACGAACGGACGGACGGACAAGGGTAAAACAATATGCCCCCGACCAATAGTCGCGGGAGCATAAAAATAAATCAGAAATAAGAATTGCCTGTGGTGGTCATGTTTGTTAATGGATTGGAACGAAATGAGCACTCTTTATAGAGGACCGCCCATAGATGCTTCCTACCAAGTTTCGGTTCATTTGGCCAAGCGGTTTCAGAAGAGAAGAATTTTTAAAATCAGCCAATCAGAAACAAGAGTCGCCTGTGGCAGCTATGTTTGTTAACAGATTGAGACGAAATGAGCAATCTTTATAGAGGACCTTCCATAGATGGTTCCTACCAAGTTTCAGTTCATTTGGCCGAGGGGTTTTAGAGGCATATTTATCTGTAATTCAATTCATAGACAACTGCATTTGACAAATATCTATATTTAAATTAGAGTTATCTCCCTTATCACAGCAAAATGAGATTTTTTACAAATCAATCAAACAGAAACAAGAATTGCCTGTGGCGGCCATGTTTGTTAACAGATCGGGATGAAATTAGCAATCTTTATAGAGGACCTTCCATAGATGCTACCTAGCAAGTTTCGGTTCATTTGGTCAAGCGGTTTCAGAGGAGAAGATTTAAAACTAGAGGCTCACATGAGCCTGTATCACTCACCTGACATAACTAAGTCCTCTTAAGAATGTCTGCATGCCGAATACATCTAAGTTACTATTCAAATCCCATAGGGTTCTATGTTAAAACTATGTCTGCTCATGGCAGCCATCTTGGATGGAGGTAGTAGTCACCGGACACAATTTTAAAAGTATACTACCCAAGGACCATCCATGCCATATTTGCTTTAAATTGGCTGACTGGTTTCAGAGGGAAGACTTTTAAACAATTTTCCCATAGGGTC
>MJUT01003471.1:561916-577816 GCA_002080005.1 Gigantidas platifrons
GCCAGGGCCAATAATGTGTTCTGATTGGTTAAAACTTTGAAAATCTTCTCGTCAGAAACTACTTAGCCGATGGAATTGTAACATTACAGAAATGATGACTGGATGGTCCTCTACTAAATTTGTTATTTTTGTGCCGATCATATATCCAAGATGGCCACCATGACTCGACTTAGTTTTAACATAGGACCTATGGAAAAAATGTTTAAAAGTCTTCTCCTCTGAAACCAGCAAGTTAATTTAAAGCAAACATGGCATGAATGGTCCTTAGGTGGTCAACTTTCAAAATTATGTCCTGTGAGCCTGACTTCCATCCAAGATTGCCGCAGTCAGCGGACATAGTTTTAACATAGGACCCTATGGGAAAATTGTTTAAAAGTCTTCCCTCTGAAACCAGTCGGCCAATTTAAAGCAAATATGGCATGGATGCAGTGATCTTGAAGGTTTTTCTCAGAATGGGCCCATGGCCCCTTCAAACAAATTTCAATGGGCCATTCTGAATTTCAATGGGCCATGCTATCATATGAATGGGCCATTGTAAATGAAATAAATTTCTAGCACAATAATGCATAGATATGCATTTTCACACTATAGCTCATGTAACATTTAAATAAATATACAATGTAATTGATTGAAATTGAATTGCTTTTCAGTTTTCTAGTGATTTCTACAGACTCTGGATACACTCATCTTTACCTGCTTCATTACATTGTTATTCCAAGGACTGAAATGTTTAACTTTTCCCATTATCGAAACATACACTTTAGCATGCAACATATTTAAAATTTCTCCATTTAATATCTATAAGCACTCAAATATCACTTATTTTTCTATTATTTTTAATATCCTACATAATTATAATTATCAGGGCGAACGGGTATCAGGACGAATAGGAATTAGGGCTTCAAGCTTCATTTCTCCAATCCAGTGACACTGATGTATAGTTAAATTTGTATTGTAGATTTCCTTATCTTGACCAATATAATTGAGAAACCACTTACATTTTGTACCTCAAGGAACAAGAACAATTTCACAAGTTGAAACTGAATATAATCAAAATAACAGAGAATAAAAAATTAATATTTGATAACACCTTTCATGCCTTTGTTATTGAATCTGTTCTCAACTCAGTTACACACACAGTCAATCAAATAAAGGTCAAAATGCTTTATAAAGTCATACATTTCAAATGAAATTTTATTCCAAGTAAATTTTAGCAATAAACAACCATGAACAGGACCGTATTTGTGGACGTCTTTCTCGTTAGCATCACAATCTGATGAAACAGGGTCGGGGGTACTTGTACGTCTTGTGAGCCAGAGTGAATCATATTTTCAGTTTCTTTTCTCACGGAATCGTCAGGATCGAAATTGTTATTTCCATCTCGACCAACAAATGAAAACATTAAGTCTTCTGGCCAGGTAAAACAGGCAGACGCTGCTTTTTTTTCGGAGGCATTTGTCTATAAAATTCAACTAAATACCGACAAACAATAACCCGCAGACACGTACTTTCAGAAATAGAATTTTCCGTTAAAATAAAATTTCATATTGAATTTTAGGATGATCTTATACAAATTTTCATTCATTTGATTCATATTTGTC
The DNA here is from genome assembly GCA_002080005.1 of Gigantidas platifrons. Classification (NCBI taxonomy): domain Eukaryota; kingdom Metazoa; phylum Mollusca; class Bivalvia; order Mytilida; family Modiolidae; genus Gigantidas; species Gigantidas platifrons. The sequence goes on from MJUT01003471.1 coordinate 563,518, forward strand.
AAAAATCAAATTTACAAACGTTTATTTGGAAAAAAGTCACATCATTGGTTGTTATTCTTTTCCGGTATTTAGACATTTCATAATTATATTTGCTTCAGCGTTAAGCAAAGGAAAAACCACGAGACAGTCCGATAAATATATAAATAGGCAGAACATTCTCATTGCGACACGATTATGCATAATTCAGTGGGGTTCACTGTTGTTCAAGAGGTTCACTGCAATTCGGTGTACCTCACGATTGATGACTATCGTGCCATGGATACCGAACCTTGCAAAATTATTGTGCGCCACAAGGGCGCTTACATTTTACTTTCACTGCGCCATTTTTCAGCTTAATGCGCAAATTGCTCATGGCGCTGGACTTTCCCGATCACTGGGATGGTCCTTGGGTAGTATACTTTTAAAATTGTGTCTGGTGACTACTACCTCCATCCAAGATGGCTGCCATGAGCAGACATAGTTTTAACATAGAACCCTAGGGGATTTGAATAGTAACTTAGATGTATTCGGCATGCAGACATTCTTAAGAGGACTTAGTTATGTCAGGTGAGCGATACAGGCTCATGTGAGCCTCTAGTTTCTGTTTCATACGCTTTACTTTTTTCGTTATTTGTAATTTCGACTTTACGTTTATACTATCCCTTTTATAGTTTTTGCATCCAGTTATGAAAGTGCTGGTTTTAAGCAAATTTAGAAGACAAATACATGTACATGTACTTGAAAATCTATACTTGATTGTATGAATGAACAGGTGAGCGATATAGGCTCATCTTTCTTTTCTGTCAAATATCAATGGAAAAAAAACATACAAATGCAAGAAAAATTGCTAAAAATAGTGAGAAGATAATTGAAATTCATGTGGAATGTAATTTGGGTAGGGGACATTTTGATGGGTCAGTCGAGTAAGAGTAATCCAAGATCATTTTTAAGGATGGCCTAAGATGTCGAAAAGTATTGTATGGTAAATTCTGAGGAAATTTAGACTTTTAATTTTAAATAATATAGGTTTAGAAATTTTCAGGTTTTACTGTTTTGTTTTTATGGTTAACTTTGTAGAATTTAGAAATACATGCTAAACACAAGAAAAAAGTATAAGTAAACTTTGTATTTGTTTTTTGAAGGATGATCTTGGAAATGTTGCATTGGAGCAAGGTCAAGGTAGGTCAACACAATCTTACTTTATTGTGATACTTTTATGCAATTATTTGAGGTAGTTAGGGGTTATGGCGCAGGGATTTAAAATTATGTAGGACAGAGGTCCATGAGGCATGATCTTTCTCTACTGACTTCAGTAAATTAATGATAACGATATTGTAGATTACGGAATTGTCTTAGGTACTGCAGACAATTAATAGAATTGTTATTGAAAATCATACATGAAATAGAAAGTATGCATTTGTACATCAATACATAGGAAAATATATACATGTGAATCTCGTTATGTCAAACTCAGTTATCGTGAAATTTTGAACAAATCCCAGTGCATTTCAATTGATTTTACTCCTTTTCTCTCGAAATTCAATATGTCAAAATTTCGGTTGTCTCGAAGTAACTTTTCAGTCCCAAAGGTAAAAATCAATACAAACCATGTTCGTTATGTCGAGCTGATAATTAATCTCAATAAACAGATGTCAAAGTGTCAAATTTATGGCTTCTGTCATTCATCGCCTTGGGTAAAATTGATAAATTTTGCTAATTTTTATTATTGTAAAGAAATGTGTAAACTGTTTTAATTTTAAATGAAGCAATCAAGTGATCATTAAATTCAATCAGTTAAATCACCACAATTATTTATTCCTACGACTTTTGCCATATCGTTTGATGTGGCAATCATACAGGTAGCACTTGGGTCATTGTAAAATACAGATTATGTTAAATACCTTGTGCTAGGAAGAGACAGATCTTATTTTGTAAAACACCACTCTGATTCTACCAAAAAATTCTCTGAAACTGATATCTTCAACATGCTCGACTTTTTGATTGACAACATATTTGTTATGTTTGGTGCACATGTTTTTCAACAGACAGTTGGCATACCTATGGGTACAAACTGTTCTCCTCTTCTTGCCGACTTGTTCCTTTATTCGTATGAGGCAGACTTCATGCAGGGGCTTCTCAAGAAAAATGAAAAGAAGCTAGCCCGATCCTTTAATTTCACTTTCTGCTATATAGATGATGTCCTTTCACTAAATAATTCTAGGTTTGGTGATTTTGTTGATCGCATCTATCCCATTGAGCTTGAAATAAAGGATACCACAGATACAGATAGGTCTGCTTCATACCTTGACCTACACCTTGAAATCGACAGTGAGGGTCGGTTAAGAACAAAACTTTATGACAAAAGAGATGATTTTAATTTTCCCATTGTGAACTTTCCATTTATATGTAGCAACATTCCAGCAGCACCTGCATATGGACTTATATATCTCACAAATGATACGATATTTCAGAGCTTGTGGTTCCTATCAGGATTTCCCTGATAGGGGGTTGCTGCTAACAAGGAAGCTACTGAACCAAGGGTTCCTTTTGGTAAAGTTGAAGTCATCACTTCGAAAATTTTACGGTCGCCACCATGACTTGGTTGACCATTACAGTGCCTGAAATGGACGGTCACCCAGTTGCCAAATGCGACTAATATCTTATTCAGGCGACCAAAAGCTGCTCCAAATTAGGTACATTGTAGTCACTGGCCCAACAAAAAATGTCTGGGCGATTGCCTAAAAGACAGTTATAAATTGTTGTTTTACCGAAACCGGAAATAAACTGTAACTTCAACGGTAGATAACTTTTCTGTTCTAGTCGAAAACGGTTTGTTACGAGCACAGCGATTGGTCCAAATACATTTTTGTAGCCAATGAATACACAGCTAATGTAATTTACTGTTCTCCCCAATTATTTATTTTATCGAGCCATATCTATTTACACATTTCCTACACGTTTTTTTTGTTTCTTTATGATTTAATTATTAAAATTGTTAACTTTCATGGACGAAGTGGAAAGTTGTGAACAATAAAGAGAATTCTGTCAACTTATAATGTTTGCGATCTGGTATCTTCCACAGTTCGGAAATTTATTCCTTCAATCTGCCGCAAAATGTACATGTACGAATTTCATTTTACAGAAATCGGAAACCTTTTTGTGTCAATCCTTAGGTAATCATTGAAAAACTTTTCCCCAACAATGGAGAGAAAATCGTTGACAGTAATGTTAAACTACGGAAACGATCTGGCCTGTCACTTCTTTTAAACTTTTCATAGTTCATCTCTATATGTACACGGCTACATTTTAATGACAATTGGGAGTGTTTTCTTTTTTGGAACAAGAACTTTTGTTTACAAATTAAAAAATAACAGGAAAAGTTAACAGTTTATATAACAGAAAATGACAGCACCGTTTGTTATTTCAACAAAGTGAGATACTTGTTTGGAATAACCAACTGACATTACCCCAAACTGAGGTTATTTTACTTTAAAATCACTTCTTCATAGTGGATTGAAACAAGTGATGTCACTCTTCTTTTTGGAGAGTGCAACTGCAAGAGCGGTCCTTGTAGTGGCATTAGTCTACTCTTTTCCGGATATCTTTAATGTGATCATGGCATTGATCTCCCCTTACACAAACCAGCCTTTTATTGTCCCCATCTGACGGACTAGCATCGTTTCTTGAGACCACCCTAGCCAGTGGCGTCAAGGTTGTCGAAAAGGTTATACAAGTAAATTCAGGTTTCATTTGATAGCAATATATGCATTGGGGTGTTTTTGCAATTTCAGCTGCACACCTGTACCAAATTTACCTTGAAGAGTCCCCCCCATGAGACTAGTGAAATAATGAATTTTAATGTTATTGATAAATAAACAATTAACCTGAAAACTGTTTATATATTGATATCTGATGTCTTTTTTTCATAAAAAAAATGTCACAAAATTTTTGGGCCACCATTATGCCATTTGGGCCAGTGACTAATTTTTTACTGGCCCAAATTTTTTTTTTTCGGGCACTGCCGTTATGGAATATCTGTGTCACAAATGACCAAGAATATGTTCCACTTCTCATAAACATTTCCCAGTCCTTTTCTCATTCATGACTTATTACTAGATTTGTAGCTAGATTAACACAACAGGTGCCACTAGTGGAGCAGGAACTGCTTACCCTTCCGGAGCACCTGAGTTCACCCCCGGTTTTTAGTGGGGTTCGTGTTACTCGATCTTTAGTTTTATATGTATGTTTTGTCGATCGTTTTTTTTCCTTTTGTACTTTTTCTTTTGGCCATTGTGTTGTCTGTTCTTCTTCGATATACGGTTTCTGATTGCCCCTTTGGTATCTTCAAACTCTTCTTAGATAATTTCTGCCGAAATTGTCTTTCCGTAAAAGGGAAAGGTTAATTATATTCCAACCTCCACCAGCTTTACCGATGACAACATTGTACAAGATATTATCTCAACACCCGACATCGAGATCGACGACACCAGCGACCAGGAAGATGATACAAAATCAGCACCTGTCAAAAAACCGATGGAGGAAGTCTTAGCAGCATGCGATATAATCAGAAACCAACTTGAGTGCAGCAAAAAGTCTGAGACTGCATTAATGCAATTCAATGTAGTGGCTCGTTTTTAGCTCACCTTTATTGGGCCCCTTTGCAGAGTTTGGGTTTGTTTTTATTGATTTCATCACGTATTTTCGATTTTAAGTGTCATTCTTACTAAATACCATTATATAATATTAAGTGATTACCCTGGGATCCAATTTCATAGATATATTTCTTAAATTATATTCATTTTAACCAATATTTACCTGTGCATGCTTTCTGGTTATTTATACCAGTTATCAGTGTCCGGTAAACTTCGGAAAGGAAGCCGACTTATAATTAGGTGTGTTAATGGCGATTTTACCAACAGACATTCAAATTCTTATAACTAATTACGACATTATAATATATTTTTTAAACCTGGCTTCTTGTTCAGAACATTTTATTAGTATAAAACATCGAATATTGGCAACTTTTAATATAAACAAAAAAAATCAATTTGAGCTACTGTATGCCTTTAATGAACATAATTTTAATGGATTTGTGTATTTCAGCCTAAAAAGTGACTTCAGACAACCAAAATTTTGGCATATCAAATTTTGAAAAAGTTAAGAACCATTAAGATTACCAATATAACAAAATAATATTGATAGCCAACAGTTACATAGAAATACATAAAATGGGATAGTTTATGAAATAGACAGTTGGTCCAGGATTTTTGAATTCAGTGTCTTAAAAAATTGGTCTTGTGAAATGTGAGCTGGTCATTATAGGACCAAATGTCCAGTAAGTATCAGCACTGGTATCTTGTTATTTTGAAGTTGAAGTGGTCAAATCAACGACATATGAGTTACCAAACGTGCAATTAGAGCATATTTTTGCTACAAAAGGATTATAATTTCTTTTTGAATTATTCAAGAAAGTAACTAATCAGAGTTGAAGAAAGATTTATTTTATGTTTGATTTTTTTATAGAAACTAGAAGGAAACAGAGACTGGAATGTTTGGCTACTTTCAGTTTGTTTGGCAACATAATGTCTTTACAATATGTAAAGTTACCAGGAGCAAACAGGGATGCAGTTCTGTTAAGTTTTTCAGATGCAAAGGTAAATTATATGATCATGATCATAGAAAACTGAGAATTCAGATGTGACTGCTGATATATTTATAGTATATCTTTCTTTTGTGTAATAAAACATATTATTATCCCATTAGAGTGAGTATTATAGACAAGAAATGAGCAAGGTTTAATCTTGAATGATAATTGTTAAATGATCTGTGGGATGGGCGTTATTGTTCATCAATGTGTAATGTACACAAATAATTAAGTTAAAGCTCTTAAGAGGGGGGGAGGGGGGGGGTGGAATAACCTTAGATAGGTTGATAATATACAAATATTCCATGTGATTGTGGTCAATATACAAGAAAATTTTCCCGAGGTACCTTGAATTGCATGGATGTGTTATATTGCCGACGCCAAAGGCGGAGGGTAGCATAGCACATCCATGCAATTCAAGGTACTAACATATGTAGCGTAGGGATAGCTTCAAAAAACGCCCATGAAAATAAATTAATTAAAATGCTTACCTTGAAATATTATTTTAGTTAAATTTGATAAAAATTGAAGCGTACATGAAGCCAAATAACGTCTAATCTTTACGTTTCAAACTGGAAGTCTTCATATGACGTCGACAACGAAATGACGCGAAATATAGCGAGAATGAAATTAAAAACGATAATTTCACTGTGAAATTATCGTTTTTATTTAACTCGGAAAATTCTGTAATTCACAGCTATCTATATAATAATGCTGGATATCCACTTCCTACAAGGCTGTAAATGTATAATATATTTGTTATGACAATACCGAACTCTTTGATTTGAAATTTCTTAATTAATGTCTAAATGTAAATGGAAAATAAATAAAATAAATGGCAAAATATAAGATTTGGGTTAGAGTTATAGGTGTTTAACATCACTTGCAACAAAATACTTCATTTTTTTCATGGTGGAGGACACTTGAGTACCAAAAAGAAAACCACCAACCTGTTGCAGGTCATTGACAAGCTTTTATCACATACAGTTGTACAGAGAACACCTTGATTTGAGCAAAAGTCAAACTTGCAACTTAGTATTAATAGGAACTGACTGCTTGCAGTATTAAAAAGGTGTTTCAGTTGGAAAACACAGAGATCAATGGTTAGCGCACACATGATTAAAGTCAGGACTGGGTTGTACAAAGCTCAATTAAAATTAATTGACAATTAAAAGCACGATTAAAATTAATAGTCAATTATTTCTGTTGCACAAACATCAATTAAAGTTTATAGACTACCCTGTGGGTATTATTTGTCTATACAATTTAATTGTACAAGCAGGCACTATTACATTTGTGTCAGCAATTGTGATGATAGACAACTTACAATGAATGATTTAATAGACCAAGAACTTGTAGGAGATATACAACAAATTCAAAAAATGTAAGATAACAAACATCATACGAGATGACACATGTATGTCGAATGGTCAAGTGATCACACTATCCAACTTTCCATTCTATTTTGAAACTATTTTTTAATAAATATTGACAACCATCAGGTGCTTGAAAACAAGTTGGGGATTTAATCCTGTTTATGAAAAAAAACATAAAAGTATTAGGAACAAGATTTTCTCTTTGTTCTGGAATCTTAAATATGACATCATAACTGTTTCTCAACTGTAATAAATAATTCATGGTTGACTCGGTATCCTTAAAATCACATATATTTTAAAAACATGCCAGTGTACGTAAGTAAGAATCTTATAGAGTGGAATACACAAAAGAATTGGAAGATAGTGGACATAAAGTGTACAAATGATTAAAAAAGGATTTCCATTGAAATACACATTTATCAGTACTGTTTTAATTTTAAAACCACTTCTTTTTCATGTGTAAAGTGAAGTGAGTGGTCATGTATTTATGTGTTATGGATATTGATTTTGCCTGTTACTACAATAATGATATAGGATTTTGGAATTGTTGTGACTGTGGTATTTTTATATTTTTTTTCATTTTAATATCAAATAAGGTCAAATAATTGTTTTTTAAATAGTATTTTCTTGTCCAGGCCATAACATTTTTGTCTTTTGAGATAGGTCAATGATATTTGGTATGTGGGTGCATGACCATAAGGCGGTGTGTCGCATACCATAATGACCTTCTTTGGACCTTGATCTTTGACCTCAAGGTCAAATAATTGTTTTTTAAATAGTATTTTCTTGTCCAATAGTAATTACTTTGGTCCACTGCTTGAAAATATTTGCTTTCATGACATATTTTTTCCACAACATTCAACTCATAATGTGTAACTTATTGTTGTACAGATGGCCGCATTAAGGGGAGACATAAGTTTTAGGTATCTAAAACAGTTCTTCCTAATTTAATTTCCTTTTAAAGAGTTATATTTTTCTCACTAATGAGACAGCATAGTTCCTATTTTAGCCGTGTGAGATATCCTTGTCTCAACCCGTGGATGAGATAAGAATTTCACGCTACTTTTCCCACAAAAATGTTACATTTCGCAAAATGTCATTGTATCAATAAAATCGCTTAAATATTTACGTTTTGTGTATTTATCTAGTCAGCCACTTATCAACTGCCCTGAAAATTAGGTTACAATAGAAATATGCATCCCTTTCATCAAAAACACACGCTTAAAAAAATTAAGGGGAAATAACTCTGTTTGTTTTCATTGTCTGCTAAAAGTGCATAGCTGTCAAATAAAAATATCCTCTTGTTAAATTAGTAAGAAAAAGAATCAAACACCGGTAAGAGGGCAAGACGGAAACATCTCGGACACCCGCGGGAAAGATTTCTATTGGTCTCCAACTCGGTGAGCCTCGTTGGAGACCAGAAATCTTGGATTTGTTGCTTCTTCGCTAACCATGCAACATTAAGGAGAAAGAGCAAAACATTTTTGTAGATTGTGGGTTTGAGCCCTGGTTGGGTTAAACCAAAGACTATAAAATTGGACTTGTTGCTTCTTCACTAAGCACACAACATTAAGGAGAAAGAGCAAAGATTGTTTGGCTCAGAATCAGTATTACGGAGGGACATGCCTACCTGCAGAATGTTGTTTCAGTGAGTTAGCACTATAAAAATCCAACTAAGCATGTTGGTCTAGTACAAAGGGGACATCATTATTATCTCATTGAATGTACCTTTTTCTTGCCATGATATAGCTGAAAAATTACTCATTTGACATTAAACAACAATCACTGACTCAATCAATTGGTATGTATTTCTGCACAAATATCTTTACTGTGCCAATTTGTCGATAAAGGCATTTCAGTTGATACAATATTAATAAAAGGTTGTATTTCATCATTCCTTAATGATTTTTGTTATTAATTTTGAATTTTGGTGTTTAATACCACTTTCAGCAATATTTCAGCTATATCATGGCGACCAGTTTTAGTGGTGGAGGAAGCCGAAGTACCCGGAGAGAACCACCGACCCTGGGCAAGCAACTGGTAAACTTTATCGCTTGTGGCTGCGAGTCGAGTGCACCCTTTTTTGTAATTTACAAAGCTGTGCGCGAACCCACGCCATATTGGTGATAGGCTTGTATGAGTTGTTAGATCCAACTACCTAACTCATTGAGCCACCCTTTTGTTATTAATACCCGACTGGAAACCAGAAGTATAGAAACAATAAATAACAAAGAGAGAACTGCAAGAAATTACATATGTAATTTCATGTTTCTAGGTATCAATTATTTTGTCTATGCATCATGTAACAGTTGGATTTTTTTTTATGTTAACAGTTATCAGTTGTGGAATATGATCCTGGAACACATGATCTCCAAACAACATCATTACATTTCTTCGAAGAAGCTGCTTTAAAGGTAATGAGAGACCTTGTAAACAAAACTTATTTTTTATGATTCTTTTATCAACCAAACTATCACCAGACAATTTGACAAGTTTGATAGATGGTTTTAGGGTAATGTAGTAACTTGGGTCAGATCCCAATCATACATGTGATCTTTTAGAAACAACCGAGAGGGAGATTGATAGATGGTTTTAGGGTAATGTAGTAACTTGGGTCAGATCCCAATCCTACATGTGATCTTTTAGAAACAACCGAGAGGGAAATTGATAGATGGTTTTAGGGTAATGTAGTAACTTGGGTCAGATCTCAATCATACATGTGATCTTTTAGAAACAACCGAGAGGGAGATCTAGCAAGTTTTAGAGGGATTATTCACATATCAATTTTCATGATCCTTTCCCAGATAATTTCAAAATGGTGAAAACTTTAGAACAATGGATCACTATCATTATCTAGATTATAAATTTGCAGACTGCAACAATTAGTGTCACCGTTACGAAATTTGAGTCCAAACTTCTTCACATATCTATCCAAATCCATAGTTTTTTGTTGTTGCGATAATCACTTGACAAATCTCTGTAGCCATGTCCTTTATGAAGAAGGTGTAAAAATTAATTATGATATTCTTGATAAATTTACTTTTAACCCTTATAAATGAAACTCTAATCACCTGCCAATCAATAAGTTCAAATCATAAGTTGTCTTTCTCCCATTATTACGGCGTTTCGACCCCGCTGAACCAGTGGTGGAAAAATCTGTAATCCTCTAGAGGATTAAAATGTCTCGTGCCTTTCCCCGCATTAATTTCAAATGCATTAATTTCAAATTTTGAAATAAAGTTCGTGTTAAATAATGGGGGAAACAAATTCTCCTTCAGTTGCTCATGACGGCTTGTGGTTAAAATTTTTAATTTAACTCTCTTGAATGGAGAAATATCGTAACCCATGGGCAACTGAAGGAGAATCTATATGTGAACACAAGTCTATCAATTTGTTAATGGTCTATATTTAATGATACACATGGAAGGATGGTAATATATTAATTAGAGGATCAAAGTGTCAGGTAGGGTGATGGACATTTGAGCGAAAAAATTAATTTATACTGTGGACCTTTGAGTGACAACATTAGTGGACTTTTGAGCGACACAATTTCAATTGACTCTAAAATCTATGTGGACAATTGAGCGACTCTCACAACATCTACCTGTACTCACATGTAAAGTATTACATGAGTTTCTTTTAGGGGACTAATTGTTATCATTTAGTCAAGATGGACAAAACGTAATGGTCCAGAATGGTCACTAGGTTCCGTTATTATTTGTCTTGTCTTGAAAATCGAAAAATGTTTATTGTCACTGCATGTCAACTACTGTCACACTATGCTTTGATATTGGATTACAGCTTAATTCTGCTATTGTCCATGTGGATTTTGAACTGGCAGCCATGAAGGTATTGAAGGAAATATTCTGAAATGTCTGCATTAAATGCTACAGATTTCATCTTGTCCAGGTATAGTGGGGACAAATACAGAAAGTCGGTTTAAGTCAGGAATACAAAAGGTCTAAATCTGAGATTGGTATGTTACCATGGAATCAAAATTTTCCCCAATTTTGTGAGTAGAGTATTGAGGTGTCATTGAAACTACAAACCATTAACTATATCAAAATCAGGAGCATGGACACAGTACTACCACAACCCAGGGTGGAAAAGAATAAAAGATAAACACTTGCATGAGATGTTTCAAAAGTATTCTAGTGGTGAAATTTCTCGTGAACGGTACACCCGTACTCTTGGGTTTAAATACTAGTGGAGTGACTAGACCATCAAATTTTCAACTTTAATGTACCACCCTACCTGCAGGCCAAATTGTATATCATCGTTTAGAGTGATGTCTGGGGTTTCATTTTTGCCTGGTCGTAGAAATGAAATATGGTGCATTTCCTGCAGACTTGGGGTTAAAGGTCAACAGCTGGGAATTTCATAATTTTGGAAAAAGGTCATAAAATGGTTATAATTTCAAATAAACTGACGCAATAAATGAGTAATTAGTTTTGTAATGTGCATAGTAATAATATTACGTCAGTTGCAATAAGTGATGACGTCATGTTACGTTAAAAATAAATTAAAATGCTATTTTAAAGTAAGCAAATTAAAAATGAACAAAAGTCATAAAAAAATATTACGATGATAATGAAAATACCGTGAAATATGCATAATGTGATATTTTGTACCCATGTATTACTACAGGAAGTCAAACGGTTCATTTGGTTAATTGGCCGTTACTCGGAGTGTCACAGAAGATTATAGCAGTGTTTTTTCAATACACATATATTCGACGATTTACGAGAATAATGGCATTCTGATTTTTACTAAAACAACGGTAACATAGAATACTAAAAGAACAATAAAACGGTATAATACAAACAGCGGAAGTCTACGGACAGAATAACCAAACCATGAAGGACAATAAAGACACAAGAATTCGCAAAGCAAACAGAAAACAAAACAACAAACTAATGCAACACAGTGATGTCAACTCCCATAAAAACCCGGGAGTGCTACCGAGGGTTATTGTATATGGTGTTATAGGTTCAGCCGTTTTAGAGTTACGAGATTTTCAGAGCTTTTGCCGTATACCGTACAGTGCTTCCATCTATCAGCCTAAATAACCCCTCTGGTATTATAACCACAACTTCCAAAACAATTTATCTGATGTGCTTTCTACTAAACTTAAATCACTATTTATTCCATGTATCAATTTAGCTGTCGTCGCCATCTTCATCAGATATTGCTTCTTGCGTCAGCGAGTTTTTACAGCGATCGGATCCTTCACATGCACATATTGGCGTACATGCTAAATGTTCCTGGTTGCAAACACAGTTTGTACTGCACGATGTTTTATCCTTGCATGTACAAACAAGATCTTGAAGAAAGTCTGAAGACATTGGCCCTTCGAACAAAACAGGTAGTAAAGTGTTTCTACATTCCTCCAACCCAAAACCAAGTGGTGATCGAATCACTGGTTTGGCTATGTGAGAATTCATCCATACGTTTGTCTGTAACATAGCCAGAATTATGTGTTGTGTGAATGATGCATCACATGGTGGCAGTCTCACCAGATTCACACTCCTTACAGTTGCTAATTTAACTCGTAGCTTATTCAGGTTGCAATGGGAGTCTTTAAACTTTCCTTTCGGGTCATACAGTGAAGCTACAAATTTTCGACCACCATCTATGGCAGATTCCTGATCCCCTGCTGAAAGACTGGTAAGAGACAGGAATTGTTCTGGTTTACTTAGCAAAAGTTTGTACACAGACTTTTTACCAATACCAAAAAACGAAGACGTTGTGTCGTAACCTGTGAGTGCGTGTACAGCTGGTAGCAAACTGCAGACTGAAACACCTGTAGAACGATAAAGTTTATGAACTGGCAAAAACCGCCTCCCGTCCTTAATATTTGAAACAGCCCTCGTTTGAAACCAAATCTCCTCTGTATTTACCATCTGGGGGTAATAATGCAGACAGAGCAGTAACACATCGGTATCAGATGACTGTACTACAATCCTTCCTTTGACACCGTTATAGCCAAACTGTTCATCAGCAAATAAGGAATGTAAAATTATCCGGGTGTCAGCTTCTTCCTGCGTGCTGTATAATACCACACAGTTCGATATCCCATCACTTGAAAACCTTTTTGCCACTTCTGGATTGTGGTAAGCACCAGCCAGATACAAAGCTTTACCTACCACTAAAGGTGACTGTTCTAAATAACGGATGCAATACTCGCCAAGTAATCTCAGAAGGGACTGTTTGTTTTCAGGATTGCACAAGAACTTTTTCCAATCGGGAATTGATCTTCCTTCAATGACCTGGTATACCTTTTGGGCTGAAAAGGCATTAGAACGCCGTTGCCTCTCTGCAGACTTAATAGATAGTTTTACGTCGTAGCAATCAAACACATCCATTACAGTTCCGGCATTATTGAAATAGGCCACCAGAGCTTTGAAATAGTCTTTAACAAGATCACCAAAAGTGCTATATTTCTTCACATCAAGAGACTGTATAATTCCCATACCATCTCTGATATGAATGCCTTTTTGTGAACTATTAAATCATTATCAATTGATAACAAAAGTCGTTCAAATGCTTGATCATGTACTAAAAGGGTGGGCTCTTCATTTGTTTCTTCTTTTTTGGGAGTATTTAGCAAAAAATTAGCAATGCAGGCCCTGTGGTAAAAAGCTTTACTTTTGAAATTTTCTGTTGATATAATAAGTTTAATATCAAAATTGCGTTTCTGATCCGCCGTTTCAACAATATTTTTGTATCGATCGTCCGTTTCTATCTGACGCAACTGTCTGTCGCCTTTGTAAGATCTATGCTGACAGAAAATGCAGGTACTCCAGTCAAAAAGAGTGGACATTGACCGCGTCTGAACAGAGTTCTGTGTCCGTAGAACATGAACTATTTCCTAATTTCTCGGTTACGGAGAATTTTTCTAAATTTATCTTGCTTGTGTACGTTTTGTAACACGACTTATGGTAAAATAGCCGCTCCGTATCAATGTCGTTAAGAGAACTATATTCTTCAAGAAGGCGGCGATAAACATCATCTTTTCGCATGTTTACAGAACTGAGAAGCGTTTGCCGTCCTTTCAAAGTTGTAGTAGAAAGTTTTTCGTTCGTAGAAACCTGGCAAATAATACATCAATTCTAGTTATTTATGATACGGCTTCTTTTAGCTTCCGAAGGTGCTAGTTTTAATGGACTTCCAAAATGAGCCATTTTCCGGAGATTAACCTATCCGCCCGTTTTTACTTGTAATTACACACCTCCTATTTATTACACGATAAACACACTACAAAATATGAAAAATATACCAAGAAAAGGCGTAAAATACT
>MJUT01003471.1:580546-596215 GCA_002080005.1 Gigantidas platifrons
ATTTTTGGCCTGCAGGTATGCTGGTACATTAAACCCGATAAATAAGCCACTTTTTAGACTTCAGTCACAGCACTATACCAAGCAAGAACGTAATTATTATCACCTTATCTTACTGTATATATTTGCTTTAAACTTTTAAAATAGCACTGATTTTTTATAAATAAAGCAAGAAATATCCTGCTCAAAAACCTACTTCCACCTCCCTGTGGTGAGAAGGGGACAACATACCTAATATCTGGCTAACGGAAGAGTTTTTTCTCTCGTTCAAATGGGTTATTAAATTTTCGCTCAAATGGGTTACAAGTTGTCGCTCTTATGTCCTGTCAATTTGCTCAAATGTCTTTCGATGGTCAGATAAGACAGGATTAATTCAGTGTAATTAATAACGCTTAGAACCATAAAACAGTGTCGGATGTCAGAAGTGACAGGTTTCAGAATAAATAAGGTTTTATTTAGCAAAGAGTGTTCAAAAAATACTTTGGAACCATAAATTTTTGTCGGATGTCACAGATGTTGGAATACTCAGGTGTAGGATTACACATCAGGATTCATGCTCACAACTTTATTGGTGATAGGCTCTTATTGCACAGGTAGGTGAAAATCCAACTACCATACAATCACAACCACAATGCCCATTTGGACCCCTTTTAGACCACTTTTCGAAATAAAATAATAGCAATTTTTTTATGGCCCATCAATAACTCATAAACTGTAAAAGATAGAGGAAATTTGATGATATACCACTGAAAGCTCTCAACATAATCCATTCAACACAAAAAACCCACATCAAACTTGGATGAAATATAAAAATTCTATATACCTTTCAAATATGTAAAATTTCAGAATTTGGGCCCCCTTTCGACCCCTTCTCGAAAGAAAATAGCAAATATTTTTAATGACCCCAGGCCTCTACATTAACATATTTTTCAACTTGTCCCTTTGGACAACTATCTAAAAAAAGTACTTGTCCGACTCAATCTTTTAGTTGTCCGAAAAAATTTAATAAAAATGACAAAAACTAGAAAATATTAATAACTATCAGCAATGTGGTTCTTTCCGTTGGTGGTTTACTATCAATACACTATTTGAATTTGAATTGAATTATAATTACAAAATGCCAGTTGTCGCTTAATCAAATCGCTGAAAAGATACGGATCAAGTATACATGTATCAGGGGCGGATCCAGGATTTCAAGTTAGGGGGGGCACACTTAAAAAAAATCGCGCCGAGCGGAGGGGGGCACGAAAATTGTTGGGGTATTTCGCGTGAAAAATCACGATTTTACATAAAAAAATCCTATTTTTTCCAATTTTAGGGGGGGGGGCGCCGGGTGAGCCCCCCCCCGGAATCCGTATGTCATTTTTTAATTACCATTTTATAACAACAATTTATAAATAGTTCTTCCATTTTTAAAAAGCCAGATAATACATGTGCATGTGATCATATGTGGCTAAACAGTGCTTCAATACTTTGATAATGTACACAAACATATACTTCGATTTTGTAACAACAGTTTATAAATAGTTTTTCCATTTGTAAAAGCCAGATAATACATGTGCCCGTGATCATATGTGGCTAAACAGTACTTCAGTACTTTGATAATGTACAAACCGGAAATGGAATATTTTATTAATACATTCGGAATATCTCTTGGTTCACTGCTATAATTAGCGATAGAGTACTTCAATAGAAACTGATATTCTTAAACACATTAAAATAATTATTTAAGAAGTTTTTGTCTGTCAAAATGACAAAGCAACACATTTTTATCATAGAAAATAACCTCCAAAAGGTAGGACAGTCATTTTTTTCACTTGTCCCATCGGACAACCATGATACGAGATCTACTTGTCCGACGTCAGTTTTGACTGGTATCGGACAAATGTTAATGTCAAGGCCTGGACCCATTAATAACCCATTAATATGAACACTTTGCCAAAATCTTTATTAAAATTGGATGAAAATTAATTCTTTTTAATCCCCTCCCATCTGACCCCATTATGTCAAAAACGATAATAGTTACATAATAATGTTATGCAAGTTTCTGAAAGGGATTTTCTTAAGAAATGCATTGAAAAAATCCTCAATAAAAACAAATGAATAATGAATGATTTATACCCATATATATGGACACACCCTTTTTATCACCTTTGGGCCTCTTGTTTCTTTTGTGTACTTCTGCTGGAAAAAAACCCATAAGCTTTGTAGGGGACAAACCAATGAACATTCCTACCAAGTTTGATTCCAATTGGAGGTTTTAGAGAAGAAAGTTAAAATGTAAAAGTTTATGTATGACGACACCGACAATGCACACCGACAATGCGGAAGATGACAGATGGCAAGTGATAGCAATACCTCACATGATCCTTTGGATCAGGTGAGCTAACACCTATACTGGAGTATTTTAAATCATGACACATTGTCAGCAGACATTCAAGTTGTTGATATTATGGTTGGATATCCTAGTTTCAAATATTTTGTAACAGCCTGATTTATCTAAAATGCAATGCAATCATCAATTTATCAATTTTCTTGCATGGATTATTCAATAAAAAACAAAATGTTGCATTTAAAATTCTGAATATAGAACAAATTTTACCTGGTATTTGTTGTCATATTTATTACATTGCTTTGCAGAATTTTTTTGTCAATGAGAAAAAAACTGATGTAAAGATCTTCATTGCTGTACATTTATTTTTTTAGGATGGATTTGCAGTAACTTACAGTATACCTGAAATCAGGGTAGATCCTGACGGACGATGTGCAGCCATGTTGATATATGGAACACGACTCGTCATTCTGCCATTTCGTCGAGATATTGTTATAGAAGACACCGACATTCCTGGCAGTGGGAAATCACCTATTATGTCATCATACATCATAGATCTGAAAACTTTTGATGAAAAAATAGCTAATGTCAATGATTTCCAGTTTTTACACGGTTACTACGAACCAACAGTCTTTATGTTATATGAACCGTTACAGACATGGGCTGGGTATGTTAATATCTTAATTTCTTGCTCATTGGTTGGAACTGTGACTTTTTATTAGCTCACCTTGCCAAAGGCAATGTGAGCTTTTGCCATCACTTGGCGTCCGTCGTCTGTCGTCCGTTAACTTTTCACATTCTAATCTTCTCCTCTGAAACCCCTCAGCCAAATGAACTGAAACTTGGTAGGAAGCATTTATGGAAGGTCCTCTCTAAAGATTGCACATTTTGTCCCGATCCATTAACAAACATGGCAGCCATAGGCAATTCTAGTTTCTGATTGGCCCATTTTAAAAAATCTTCTCCTCTGAAACCACTTAGCCAAATGAACCGAAACTTGGTAGGAAGTACAAATGTATCTATGGAAGATCCTCTATAAAGATTGCTCATTTCATCCCGATCCGTTTACAAACATGACCCCCACATGCAATTAATGTTTCTGATTGGTCGATTTCTAAAAATCTTCTCGCCTGAAATCACTTGGCCAAATGGACCGAAACATGGTAGATGCATCTATGGGAGGTCCTTTATAAAGATTGATAATTTCATCCCGATCCATTAACAAACATGGCTGCCATAGGCAATTCTTGTTTCTGGTTGGTCGATTTCTCAAAATCTTCTCTGAAACTGCTTAGCCAAATGAACCGAAACTTGGTGGGAGGCACCTATGGAAGGTTCTGTATTAAGTTTCCTCAAAGCAGAATGAAAGATGAGCGACACAGGCTCAGCCCACTGAGCCTCTAGTTCATATTTAAAAAGACTACACTCGTTAATTTTGTTAGCTGTTCATTACTAGTCAAGAACATTTCAATTCAGATAAAAAAAAACATCAAGTCTGAAAAGCAATTGTTCACATACAATTGAACCTTGTGTCTCAGTTGAAAAGACTGATAATTTTAGAGGGCCCGGGTGGTTCAATGAGTTAGATAGTTGGATTACTTAACAACTCATGCAAGCCTATCACCAATACGGCGTGGGTTCGCGCCCGGCTTTGTAAATTACAAAAAAAAGGGTGCACTCGACTCACAGCCAGTTTACCAGTTGTTTGCCCATGGTCGGTGGTACCCTCCGGCTTCGTCCACCACTAAAAGTTTTAACTGGTCGCCATGATACAGCAAAGAAATATTCCTGAAAATGGTGTTAAAACACCAAAAATCTAAATTACATTGAAATGGTATTTGAATTATCTGGCACAAACCAAACTAAAAGTTACTATGAACGGACCATTGAGATATCCCCCTAAATGACTGACCAAATATTTACCTTGAGATAACCAATTAACTGACTGACCAAATCTTTACCTTGAGATAACCAATTAAATGACTGACCAAATCTTTATCTTGAGATATCAAATTAACTGACTGACCAAATCTTTACCTTGAGATAACCAATTAAATGACTGATCAAATATTTACCTTGAGATATCAAATTAAATGACTACAGGGCTTCGTATTTCCCATTTCCTGTTACCTGGGTTAAGTAAAAAAACGTGCCAGGAAAGTTAAATCGTAGTCGTTTTTCCCTCGTCGGGTAAGTTATTTGTATTGTGTGTACTGATCGTCGTTGTGGTTACTAGACAAACCGGAAACATATTAAACTGGTTCATTTTAGTTTAATGCTGTGTTTCCTTAATCCTTTTGTGATTATCGATAGTAACGGTAACAGTAAAGTTAATGTTATATGCTCGTTGTCGTGCGGGACTCGAATTAGGATGTGTCTTTATAAATATTTAAATGTTTCAAACTTAAAAAAATATAAATCATCCAGTTCAACCATTGTTAATTGAAAAATGGTTTCCTTCTGAGAAAGACAGAGATCGTCTGTATGATCAGGAAAAGAGGAATCACAGGTTTGTCTTAGGACACTACTGTACGACTACGATTTAACTTACCCGGCATGATTTTTCACTTCATCTAAAGATTAACTAGAATCTATGTGTTGTTGCTGTACATTCAAGTTAGAAAGTTTTACAGTTACATATTTGAAATTCATGACTATTTCAGTTTTTGTTCCTGTTGACTGAATTTTTATTTTAAAACAGTTTAACTAATATCAAGTGATTTCTCTTTTAGAAAGTTCTAGTCAGTTGGACAGTTCATTTAATTTTGGAAGATTGTATGCAAATTATTTTTCAGACGGACAGCAGTTAGAGCTGACACATGTTGTATTGCTGCCATTTCATTAAATATCCAGGAACGAGTTCATCCTGTTATCTGGTCGATGAATAATTTACCATTTGATTGTTGTAAAGTTATGGCTGTACCGAAGCCCATTGGTAAGATTATTATAAAAAAAAATGATATGAATGATTTCTTTTCATACTTGTCACATGACCTCTAGTATGACGTAGAAATTTAGATTTATAGGAGTTCAATCATTTCAGCACACAAATATTATCCTTAAACATAGAACTGATTATCAAATTCAAAGTAGTATTTTTACTGTAAATGATCTTAAGAATCCATGTATTTTTAATTTGAGCATTTGTAGATACCATTTGGTGATTTAAAAAGTGCAGATTATGTTATGCTGGTGGTGCCTAAGAAGAGATACTTTGTCTAGAATTATTGACAGTCAAATCTCATACTTACTGTAGGAAATATTTAATTCCATAGCATTTCTTTTATTTCTATTGTTAAATCTAATACATTCTTAAATTAGTATTTTACTTCCTCAAATTTTAAATCAAATCAAATACTGTGAAATTGTTGCATTATATTTTCAGAACAGGTCTTTAGATAAATGGTCAGGATGAATAGTGTTTTAATTTTATTACTTCAATATTTCAAACATGAGCAAGTGCTAACAGTAGATTCATATAAAATAGAGGAAATTTTAATGGGTGCTATAAAACACAAAATCTGGTAGTTAACACAACCTTTGGCAGTGAAGTGTACAATTTTCCTAATAGGAACACCTGAATATTTGAACAATATTAGTAGAAATTCTGAATGATATTAAACAAGAAATTATTATATGATTTATAGACATTTATATTTTTGAAATATATTAATAATGTTTGATATGATGTTTAAGGTGGTGTGCTGGTGCTGGCTGTTAATTCATTATTATATCTCAATCAAAGTGTTCCACCATATGCAGTAGCTCTCAACAACATAGCAACATCCAGTACTCTGTTCCCATTGAGTAAGTATAGCATTTACAGTGTACTTTCTAACTCTCTACTTATTTTGTTTAACCTGTGGTTTGACCTAAAAGAAACTTTCTGTGAATGAATATGCATGCTATAGCCTAAAAGTAAATCATATCTGTTATGTGTTTAAATATGTAGAAATATGTTATATGTTTCGAATGTATTTTTGACCATGATTATTATAAAAAAATAAATTTAAAATCTTAAATGTAAATCAAATGGCAAAAAACTTAGTGGGATTTACAAAGAGAAGCAATACTGATAAGATAAAACATGGATTAAAACTGCTAATGAGGATATTTCTTTGGTCATATCTGTTAAAACTCAATGACCCGATTCAATGTATATATTCAAGATTTAGCCACAGCCAGTGGTTGTGATACTCAGTCTCATTGTTATCATTGTTGATTCATATTAGTTTTACTGCCTGTAAGGATGTCCTGATTGACAGTAAAAATATTTGTGTATATTTGTATGAGGTGATTGTTTTTCCACTAAAATTTAGAAAGAGAAATGTCTGATTTTGGAGGGTCATTCTGATGACAAATGTGATAATTATGAATCTTGTGTGGTGACAAGAACATGACAGATCAGATCAGTTTTGAAAATAAAAGTACATACACATGACACGGTTAGTAAACGTAAACAATCACATTGTGTTACAAGTTACACAAATTGCCTCAGATCAAAGGCTTTCACTAGAGGAAAGCATTTTAAAAAAAGGACAGAGAACTTAATTTGTGAAGATTTTCAAATGATAAATCATGGAAGTAACATTTTTGCCCTAATTTTCAATGCATTGCAGGTGTAAAGGTTAGCATGATCGACTCAAGTATGGTAGATCTTGGTACGAGTCCCCGTCAGGTCAAACCAAACACAATAAGACTGGTATTTACGGCTTCTCCGCTAAGCATTCAACTGTAAGGAGTAAGAGCGAAGAGTGGTTTGCTCGGAATCAGGATAATGTGTCTGTGTGGAGCTACACTGACTGGTGTTTCAAGAATGAAACCAAATATTACTTACGTGGTCCACTTCCAAAATTGTGTCTGTTGATCTCATCAATGATTAAAGCTATTAAAATAGTCACATTAAAATTTTCTGCTTGGAAACTTGAGTAATTCTAAATTATGTATGACACCCCATTTGCAATAAGATTTAGAAGTCAAATAAAAAACCAGGTGAGGGATTATAGGCCCCTGAGAGCATTTTTTTTATTTGACTTGATTGTGTTGAAAGCTTGTGGTGGTATTTTGAAGGATTTCCTCTATCTCTTAGGTTTTCCGAGATAAACTCAACCAAAAAGGGTAAACAAGTGCCAAATTCTAAAATTTGAACCGTCTTGTTTTTCATCCTATTTTAATGCATTATTTACACATTTTTCATCTTTTTTAATAATCAATACAGAAAATGTGTATTTGGATAAGAGGCTAAATGGAGCCCAAATTCTGAAATGTCACATATTTGGAAGATATGCACAATTTATGTCATTTGTTTAATTTTCACATGTTATGTGTTTTTTTCTTGGAATAGATTGTTTAATTTTCTTCAATTATATTCCTCATAATATTTCCTGCCTATCAATCATAATGCAAAAGAATACATGTCAAAATGCCCCCACTACCAAAATGCCCCCACTTTTGACCAAAACGTCCCGTTTCTTTTACCAAAACGCCCCCCCACTATTTTTAGCTCACCTGACCCGAAGGGTCTGGTGAGCTATTGCCACCACTTGGCGTCTGTCGTCCATCCATCGTCTGTCTGTCTGTCCGTCCATGAACCTTGTAAGCGCAACTCCTCCTAAGTGGCTTATTGGATTTTTATGAAACTTTACACACTTGTAGTACACTACCTGCAGATGTGCATGAAGGAATATGGTTGCTGTCCAAAATTTAAAAGGGGAGATAATTCAGCTTATACTTTCACAAAAAAGGGGGGGGGGCATGTACCTTGTAAGCGCAACTCCTACTAAGCTGCAAGCGTGGGGGGTATCACTCAGTGAGGTCACTCACAGTTCTAGTTTCATTAAAAACAAAACTATTTTCCTATACGTGTATAATGTTTGTCAAAAGTGGCTTAACACCCTGAAATAGGATAACAATATATAAGTAGTTGATGCATTCCATTCTACCTTATTTGAATAAACATAGATAAAAAGTAAATGAAGATTGTTATTTTTAGGAACACAGGAAGGTATAAGAATTGCCTTAGATTGTGCCCAGGCTACTTTCATGACTAATGACAGATTAGTTTTGTCACTGAAAGGTGGAGAACTGTAAGTATTTTATGTTTATCTCTAATTGGTTTATATCTGTAAGCAATATAATTATTTCCCATAGGAATAAATTGTCAAAGAGGAAATATGGACACAGCAAAACATTAGAGACTGTGGAAACTAACTATGTTTGTGGGCTTTAAAAAAACACAACGTAATTTAATGATTGTCACAGTATCTAATGTCATCTTTAGAAAATACTAGTTTTCTATAAACTGACCTATAATGTTTAGCTCTCCTGACCCAAAGGGTCGTGTGAGGTATTGCCATCACTTGGTGTCCGGCGGCAGCAACATTATCATCCTTAAAGTTTTACATTTTAATCTTCTTCTCTGAAACCTCTTGGGCAATGGAAACCAAGCTTGGTAGGAATGTTTATTGGATGGTCCACTACATAGTATGTGGGTTTTTGTTGTTGATCAGAAGTACACAAAAGACACAAGAGGTCCAAAGGTGTCAAAATGGTGTGTCCATATCTATGAGTATAAATTATTTATTCTTCATTTGTTTTTTATGAGGATTTTTTTTAATGCATTTCATAAGAAAATTCCTTTCAGAAACATGATAAAATTTTTATGTAACTATTATCATTTTTGACACAAACAGGATCAACAAACATGGCCGCCACAGGCAATTCTTGTTTCTGATTGATCGATTTCTAAAAATCTTCTCCTCTGAAACAGCTTGGCCAAATGGACCGAATCTTGGTAGGAAGCATCTATGGAAGGTCCTCTATAGAGATTGCTCATTTTGTTTTGATCCGTTTACAAACATGGCCACCACAGGCAATTCTTGTTTCTGATTGGTCAATTTCTAAAAAATCTTTTTCTCTGAAATCACTTGGCCAAATGAAATGAAACGTGTTAAGAAGCATCTATGGAAGGTCTACCGACTAATTTTGCAGACTGACAATCATCCTGTTTTATTGCCAGACTACATTGAATTTTAAATATTATTTTGTATGTTTTTATTGATCAAAGAGATATTGATTTATACAATCACTATGACACTAAATCAAACAATATTATGAAAAATTTACACAGTAATTTGTTTATGTCTTTGGGGAAAATTAAACACAGGTACGATCTGTCAAAACAAGCAATCAGAACTTTAATTATAATGCAATTTGTTTTTATCGTCGGATTTGATTGGCTACTGTTCTACGTAAAATTCTAAATCTATAAGTCGTAACTAAGGGTTTCAGCTGAAAGGATCCACAATCTTGAAAACGTGAAATCCTACATGTCGCATTTACAACAATACACAAAAATAATTAAAATCCCTACCTTGCAAGCTAATTTTAGCTTAAACTTGATCAAAATTGAAGTGTAGACGAAACCAAAAAAACGTCTGATCTTTACGTTTTAAACTGACGTCATGTTGTATATGTGCCAAAGCCGTCAACAACATTTTGCGGAATTTTGATGGCCGCAAATATCTGTTTACTGGCTCCGCTAACACGTTGCCAGTAAACTCAATTTGCGACCATCAAATCTCCAATTGATGCCGTGAAATTTTTAAAATACAGTACAGTTATCTCCTTATTATTTTGGACTGTTGTATTTTACAGATATGTATTAACACTTGTTGTTGATGGTATGAGAAGCGTTAGAAGTTTTCATTTTGACAAATCAGCTGCCAGTGTCTTAACCACATGTGTAAGTTATACTACAACATTGTGTAATCTGACCCAAATTGAACTGTACAAATATGGTCTTTCAAATGTTGCCTTCGTATAATAGAAAACATCTGACTTTCTGCTTTCTACATCTTAAACTATAACATATGCTTAATTTGTTCACCATGATAACACTGGACAAAAAGGATGAATTTGATCCCAGATCTGATTATTTTCATAAGGAGAGGGGAATAACAGCTAACGAGTACAGAAAAGAATGTCACTTGATTAACCGTCATTGTTGTTGTCTGCTGCCTCTGGTGATTAAAAATTTGAAATTAAAATGGTACCACGAAATACCAGAACTCAGATGTGGTCTATTTAATAACTTGAATAATCTGCTAACTCAAAAGTCAAATTAACTTGGACACAACAAGGTTCAATGGCATTAGTACTTTAACATTTAGTATGTATTCTATAGAAATACAGGATTTTAACCATTATATATAACCTATCTGAGTATCAGATACTTAAACCACTGCATCATATACATGTGTGATACAAGATGTACTTTAGTCAGAACTTCTTTTGTGATATCATCAGCTTGGAATGCCAGAAAACCTCTATGAGGTCTTTTTTAGTAAATAGAAAATTCCATAGAGGAATACTTTAAACCGACATTTTATATGTTAGTTTCATATTGCAAGGGAAGGTGGGTATTATCTTTGAAAATGGCTCATATTAATGTTTACCAGATGTGCTGTGGTGTGCACTGTTATTATTTTTTAGCTCACCTTGCTCATCTGAAACCGCTCAGCCAAATGAAGTGAAACTTGGTAGGAAGCATCTATGGAAAGTCCTCTCTAAAGATTGCTAATTTTGTCCCGATCCATCAACAAACATGGCCACCATAGGCAATTCTTGTTTCTGATTGGCAGATTTTAAAAAATCTTCTCCTCTGAAACCGCTTGGCCAAATGAACCGAAACTTTTCGGTTCTTAGCTTTATTAATCGATTAAGTAAAACAATAAAAAACAGGCCTCCAAAGAAACAATTCGTTCCTCCGTCTGTGTGAGAAAAATTTTGTCCTTATTTAAAAAATGTACTGAAAGTTATACAAAGATAATGGGGAAAATAACACTATGAAGATAGTTTGTGAAACTTTTAAAACAAGCAGTATGACTAGGCATGAAGCTACTGCAGATCACAAGGTTGTATTTCAACAAAGGTATATTCTTGGACACAAGCCAATAAATAGTTATCAACATAGCCTTATCTTCTTCAGTGTTGACCAATTGCAATGCTACTTGAATATCAACCATAAAATCATCCGCTTTTCCTATTTTGAAGAATATAAGGCTATGTTGATAGCTATTCATTGGCTTGCATCCAAGGATATACCCTTGTCAAAATATGAGTCCAACATTAACTTTTTGAAATAAATAGGTGTTGCTTTGAGCTGTTTGAAACTAAATGATAGAGTTCAATATAAAAGTTATTACCCTGCTAATGAAATCCTAAATGCTAT
The DNA here is from genome assembly GCA_002080005.1 of Gigantidas platifrons. NCBI lineage: Eukaryota > Metazoa > Mollusca > Bivalvia > Mytilida > Modiolidae > Gigantidas > Gigantidas platifrons. Next base: position 592,108 of record MJUT01003471.1, read on the forward strand.
CAATGAACATGTTGACTAAAGTAATATTTGAATATACAATGTAGTTGAATGTTGGTCCCTTGATTTCATTTCATGGCCCATTGATATTGAAAATGGCCCATTGTCATGGAAAGTAAGGGGTCATGGGTCATTGCCAAAAATTCTTTCCTAAATCAGTGTATACATATTGTTTATTACTGATTACAGATGTGCATTTGTGAAGAGGGTTTCTTATTCTTGGGATCTAGACTTGGAAATTCTTTGCTGTTAAAGTACATAGAAAAAGCTCAAGATCAAGTGGAAGTCAAACCAGATGAAATCAAAAAGGTAATTTTCTTTTCGAAAACAAATGTGTGAATGAAATGAACTGCAAAAAAAAAAAAAGATTTACAGAGCATCAGATCTAATTATTTTTTACTGATTTATCATAGTATATTTGTATACTTTTAACAGATTTTTCAAAGTAAACTGTTAACTTCTAAATCAGATCAAACTTTGAGCTAATTGAGCAGAATTATTTTTGCTGATTTTTAGCTCACCTTGCCAAAGGCAAAATGAGCTTTTGCCATCACTTGGCGTCCATCGTCCTTCGTCTGTTGTCTGTCGTCTGTTAACTTTTCACATTTTAATCTTCTCCTCTCTAACTCCTTAGCCAAATGAACTGAAAGTAGGTAGGAAGCATCTATGGAAGGTCCTCTATAAAGATTGTTCATTTCGTTACGATCCATTCACAAACATGGCCACCACAGGCAATTCTTGTTTCTGATTGGCCATTTTTTTTAAAATCTTCTCCTCTGAAAACGCTTGGCCTAATGAACCGAAACTTGGTAGGAAGCATCTATGTAAGGTCCTCTATGAATATTGCTCATTTCGTTCCGATCCGTTATCAAACATGGCCGCCACAGGCAATTCTTCTTTCTGATTGGTTGATTTCTAAAAAATCTTCTCCTCTGAAACCGCTTGACCAAATGAACCGAAACTTGGTAAGATGCATCCTTGGAAGATCCTCTATAGACATTGGTCATATATTTCCAATCCGTTAACAAACATGGCCACCACAGGCAATTCTTGTTTCTGATTGGGCGATTTCTAAAAAAATCTTCTCCTCTGAAACCGCTTGGCCAAATGAACCGAAACTCGGTAGGAAGCATCTTTGAAAGGTCCTATATAAATATTGGTCATTTCGTTCCGATCCGTTAACAAACATGGCCGCCACAGGCAATTCTTGTTTCTGATTGGTTGATTTCTAAAAAAATCTTTTCCTCTGCAACCGCTTGGCCAAATCAACTGAAACTTGGTAGGAAGCATCTATGGAAGGCCCTATATAAAGATTGCTCATTTCGTTCCGATCTGTTAAAAAACTTGGCCGCCACAGGCAATTCTTGTTTCTGATTGGTTGATTTCTAAAAAATCTTTTCCTCTGAAACCGCTTTGCCAAATGAATAGAAACTTGGAAGGTCCTCTATACAAATTGCTAATTTAGTCCCGATCAGTTAACAAACATTGCCACCATATGTAATTCTTGAGTAGCCAAATGAATCGAAATTTGGTAGGAAGCACCTATGGAAAGTTCTGTATTAAGTTTCCTCAAAGCAGAATGAAAGGTGAGCGACATTCTCAGCTCACTGAACCTCTAGTTAAATAATTTTTTAAGACTGCACAAATTTTATGTTATGGTGCTGTTGTTTTTTGTCTGTAGATGCAAGTGATAACTTAAATTCAAGTTGAGATCCTGTACAAAATTTCCATATTTCGTGCTGATCATACAACTAATATGGCCGACATAGGTAGATCTTGTTTCTGGTAGATCAATAAAAAAAAATCTTCTCCAAAACCATTTGGATAAATTAATTGAAATTTGGTTGGAAGCACCTATGGAAGGTTCTGTATAAAGTTTCCTCAATACAAAATAACAGGTGAGTGACACAGACTCAGTGGGCTGAGCCTCCAGTTTTTCCTTTCACCTTGACAAATGCCATAGCTTTGCCTTGATCGTCCATCCATCTTTCAGTCGTTCATAGTTCATTGTAAGCTTTCACATTTAAATCTTCTGTGCAACCACTGAACCAAATTAAACTTAATTTGGCTGGGATAATCCTTTGGTGGTCCCCTTACGGAATTGTTTCCAACAGCCCTGTCTTCCATTCAAGAAGGTGACCTTTAATAAAATAGAAATTACTTTATTTCTTTATTGCTGCTTTATTATAAGTCAGCTGAGAGTTTGTAGTTCAGAGTGTTTGGACCGATCCCTTCTTTATTGTTTTTATATATTATTGAGTGACTTGTGGCAGGTTGGTGGTTTTCTCTGGGTACTCCAGTTTCCTCCACCAATGAAAAAGATAAGAAGATATAAATGAAATATATTTTAAAGTGATGTTAAACACCATATTCCTAACCCTATGTTATTTAACTTGTTTTCATCCTGAATATAGCTGAAATACTGCTCGCTGAACATTAAGCAATAATCAATCATCTCATTGAATTGTAACTTGTCCTCACCATTTTATAGCTGATAAATTGCTCATTTGGCATTAAACAACAATCACTCACTCACTGTTGTCGAAACCCTTTATTAAATGATTGATTTATTAGAGTAAAATCTCATCATTCACAGGAAGAACCCCCTGCAAAGAAGAAAAAAGTAACAGAATCAACAGAAGTTGGTAAGCTTGTTTTATTATTTATCAAGTTTTATTTCAATGTATCTAAGAAGCAAAAAATATAGAATTGAAAACAATTATAGTATTTGTTTGAGAAATAACACACCTTATCAGTAACATATAGCCTTTTAAATGTGCTTCAAAACGTAAATAAAAATATATGACAATTTAAAGTCATTTCTCACAAGTCATGTTTTTCAAGACTTTTAATATTATTCAAGAAAGTACAAAAGGTTGACTTACTTTTCTTAGATTTTCTAGCTTGATCTGTGTATCCTAATCACAAGATTTAATGTTATGTTTAGATCAAATTCAAGTAAAGGAATCTTAAATCAAAGGTATTTCATAGTAGGGTGTGATCATGGTCACAAACATGGTAGTTCTATTCGTGCAATCAGTTCATATCACTGCTCTAAAGTTGTGATTTCTATCCTGTACATACATTGTTAAGTGTACTCAATATAACTTTATGTGACTTGTTGTTAAGTGTACTCAATATAACTTTATGTGACTTGTTGTTAAGTGTACTCAATATAACTTTATGTGACTTGTTGTAAAGTGGTGTTAAGCATTCATAACCCTTACCCTGTTGAATAGTTTAACTTTTAACAATTTACTCAACTGGTTTTTTAGGTCACCTGACCATCACTTTGCGTCCGTCGTCGTCGTCGTCGTCCGCATCTGTAAACTTTTCATACTTTCATCTTCTTCTTTGTAACTACTGAACAGATTTGGACCAAACTTGGCAGAAATGTTCATTGGGAGGTCCTCTACCAAATTTGTTATTTTGGTGCAGATCGGAAATCCAACATGGCCGCCAGGGTCAATAATGTGTTCTGATTGGTTGAAACTTTGAAAATCTTCTTGTCAGAAACTGCTCAGCTGATAGAATTGTAACATTATAGAAATGATGACTGGATGGTCCTGTACTAAATTTGTTATTTATGTGCCGATCGCATATCCAAGATGGCCGCCATGACTCGACTTAGTTTTAACATAGGACCCTATGGGAAAAATGTTTAAACATTTTTTCGTCTGAAACCAGTAAGTCAATTTAAAGCAAACATGGCATGAATGGTCCTTAGGTGGTCAACTTTCAAAATAATGTCATGTGACCCCGACCTCCATCCAAGATGGCCACCGTCAGCGAACATAGTTTTAACATAGGACCCTATGGGAAAAATGTTTAAAAAATGTTTCCTCTGAAACCAGTAAGCCAATTTAAAGCAAACATGGCATGAATGGTCCTTAAATGGTCAACTTTCACAATTATATCCAGTGACCCAGACCTCCATCCAAGATGGCCACCATCAGCGGACATAGTTTTAACATAGGACCCTATGGGAAAAATTGTTTTAAAATCTCCTCTGAAACCAGTAAACCAATATAGCAAACATGTCATCGATGGTCCTTAGGTGGTCAACTTCCAAAATTGTGTTCAGTGACCCCAATCTCGGTCCAAAATGGCC
>MJUT01003471.1:605118-620535 GCA_002080005.1 Gigantidas platifrons
CACATGTCATTCACTATATGATGCCACTCAAACTATTACAAATGTCATTTACTATCTGATGGCACTCAAACTATTACACATGTCATTCTTTATCTGAATACACTCAAACTATTGCACATGTCATTCACTATATGATGGCACTCAAACTATTACAAATGTCATTTACTATCTGATGGCACTCAAGGTATTACACATGTCATTCACTATATGATGGCACTCAAACTATTACAAATGTCATTTACTATCTGATGGCACTCAAACTATTACACATGTCATTTACTATCTGATGTCACTCAAACTATTACACATGTCATTTACTATCTGATGGGACTCAAACTATTACACATGTCATTCACTATCTGATGGGACTCAAACTATTACACATGTCATTCACTATCTGATGGGACTCAAACTATTACAAATGTCATTTACTATCAGATGCCACTCAAACTATTACACATGTCATTCACTATCTGATGGGACTCAAACTATTACACATGTCATTCACTATCTGATGGCACTCAAACTATTACAAATGTCATTTACTATCTGATGGCACTCAAACTAATACACATGTCATTCTTTATCTGAATGCACTCAAACTATTACAAATGTCATTTACAATCTGATGGCACTCAAACTATTACACATGTCATTCTTTATCTGAATGCACTCAAACTATTACACATGTCATTCTTTATCTGAATGCACTCAAACTATTACAAATATCATTTACAATCTGATGGCACTCAAACTATTACAAATATCATTTACTATCTGATGGCACTCAAACTATTACAAATGTCATTTACTATCTGATGGCACTCAAACTATTACAAATGTCATTTACTATCTGATGGCACTCAAACTAATACACATGTCATTTACTATCTGATGTCACTCAAACTATTACAAATGTCATTTACTATCTGATGGCACTCAAACTAATACACATGTCATTCACTATCTGATGGCACTCAAACTATTACAAATATCATTTACTATCTGATGGCACTCAAGGTATTACACATGTCATTCACTATCTGATGGGACTCAAACTATTACAAATGTCATTTACTATCTGATGCCACTCAAACTATTACACATGTCATTCACTATCTGATGGGACTCAAACTATTACACATGTCATTTACTATCTGATGGCACTCAAAGCTATTACACATGTCATTTATTATCTGATGGGACTCAAACTATTACACATGTCATTTACTATCTGATGGCACTCAAGGTATTACACATGTCATTTACTATCTGATGGGACTCAAACTATTACACATGTCATTTACTATCTCATGGAGCTCAACCTATTGCAAATATCATTTACTATCTGATGGCACTCAAACTATTACAAATGTCATTCTTTATCTGAATGCACTCAAACTATTACACATGTCATTTACTATCTGATGCCACTCAAACTATTACACATGACATTCTTTATCTGAATGCACTCAAACTATTACACATGTCATTTACTATCTGATGGGACTCAAACTATTACAAATGTCATTTACTATCTGATGGCACTCAAGGTATTACACATGTCATTTACTATCTGATGGCACTCAAACTATTACACATGACATTCTTTATCTGAATGCACTCAAACTATTGCACATGTCATTCACTATATGATGGCACTCAAACTATTACAAATGTCATTTACTATCTGATGGAGCTCAACTGATTACAAATGTCATTTACACTCTGATGGAGCTCAAACTATTACATATGTCATTTACTGTCTGATGGCACTCACGCTATTACACATGTCATTCACTATATGATGGAGATCAACCTATTAGATGTCATTTTCTATCCGATGGCACTCAAACTAATACAAATGTCATTTACTGTCTGATGACACTCAAGGTATTACACATGACATTTACTATCTGATGGCACTCAACCTATTACACATGACATTTACTATCTGATGGGGCTTGACCTATTACAAATGTCATTTACTATCTGATGGCACTCAACCTATTGCACATGTCATTTACTATCTGATGGTGTGCAACCTATTACAAATGTTTAATATCTAATACTGAACTCTAGTGTTTCAACTGTACATTACAGAGGTCATCCAATAATACATACTGGTAATTTTTCAGGTTTTGCAAACAGGACAAGAGATCATGGAGCTGGATCACAGTGGTTTTAGTACTCAGACAGCTACTATATTTGCTGGAAACATTGGTGACAATAGATATATTATACAAGTGTCTCCATTTGGTGTTAGACTCCTAGAGGGAGGTAACGTATAACTTATAATTGTTCTACTCTTTTTTAAGTACAATAAGATGGTGTGTGATTACCTTAATAGAACTTACCAGTTAGACCTATATATATATAGACTTACATTCAAGGTCATCAGTTTACAAAGATAAATTTGATTCAAATTCCATGCTCCTATATGTTCTAAAACAAATGTATGATATAGATATTGTCCCATTGAAAATAAGTAAAAATCTTGAAGGATGTTTTTAGATGTATGCAAATATCATTAGAATTAGATTGGTCTTAACTGAAATGAATTAGTTCCATTATACTAAGGGTTTATAATTTAAATTAATTTGAATCGTGAGTTTTTCAACAAAGCCATTGATAAGATTAAAAGGGAGTAATATAGGGTCTTGTTTCTGATTGGTGGATTTCTAAAAATCTTCTCCTCTGAAACCACTTTTGCGGTTCAGCCCTTCAATCTTGTATCAGGTTGCTTGATGCAGTTCATCATCAAGGATTGCAGCTCTCACTTTGAACGTTCGGAGTGTCTCCAGTTCGGAGTTTGTGTGTGGAAGCAGAAGGGCCTTCACTGGAGGGTAGATGTGTCAAGCCTGGTATGCAGTGTGCAGCCAAATTGAATGCTTGTCCTTCGGGTCCTGTTCATGCCTGTGTTATTTTGTCCTTTATATGAAAGTGTTTGCAATGAACAGTAGAATCACACTTTGAAGATCTGATATGAATTTGGATGACATATCCCCTTTAGTGGTTCCTGAAGGCCCTCCATGGTTGGATCCAAATACAGGAAATCTGAAATAAACCATTTGCTCAATGTTCTGCAATTTGTACTGATGGTTCTGGGGATGGTGATGGGGTGGCATTGGCAGCTGTATTCAGATAGTAGGTCTGTTCTCTTCGATTGCCATCTGCCAGTTCGACCTTCGGTGCTGAAGCAGTGCAGTGCTTCTTGGTTTTGAGGTCCGTTTCCTCTTCCGTTAGGAGTGAATTTGCGATCTGTTTGGGTTCTTTTTCTTGCCTGTTGGTGACTGGGAGTTGTAAAACTCAAAACCCTTTCATTTAGAAAATAGTTGAAATTTATAGGGCCTTGTTGCTGTTGGTAAGCATGTCATTTTCACGTGGATTCTTGGTCGTATGGGTATTCATGGGAGCACAGTTGTTGGCTGTGTGTATCCAATTGTTCTCTTCCATATACTGATTTAGGGCCTTTTATTATGAAATATATTTTGGAGCACTGGCAGGACATTTTGGACTTGCGGGTTCATAACAAGTTACATCAGCCATGATGAGGTAAATTACCTTGTTTGGTGGGACTACTTGTTCTTGTGGGCAGGATTGCAGGGAGTAGGTGGTCTTGACCGGATGTTGTGTCAGACATGGTAGATTGACAGATGGTTGTTTATTGAGTAGTGTGGAGCGACCGGAATGTATTCTGTGTAATTCCATGTTTTGGTTGACTTTGTGGATGTTTCTGACAATCGTCAGACGTTCTGCAGCATCAATACTGTGTTAGATTTGTTTACAAGTGTCCCCGTTTACACAATTTTGATGTTTTCAAGGAAAATTGGTTTATATACAAAATATGATTGGCTAACATACGTTCTAGATATGTGGTTTTATCCTCTTGATGTTTCTTTTGTTTGTACATGTTGCCTGTTTGTTTTATGGACAAGTATGTTTTATTTCTAATGATCTTGTAGGTGTCTACATTATTATAAAATTTGTTTACGCCACGATATAGCTGAAATCTGCTATAGTTGGCATTGAACACCAATCAATCAATCAATCAATAAAAAACATACTACAACTGTAATTATATAAAGTGACTATGAAGTCATAGTTTTTTAACTGCTCAAGACCACTGTCCAGATTCAGTTGTTTATCATATCATAACATAATGAAACTTTACCAGATTGGAACTGGATTTTTGTCCCTTAAAGTATAGAGCTATCAAAGTTCTACAGTATTTGTTTACCATTAGTTAAACAGTTACAATATGTCAGAGTTGAACAGATGTCTGCAATATGTCAGTGTGGTATGTCATATAATTTGATGATAATTTTTTTCTTATTCTAGTTAAACAGTTACAGTATGTCACAGTTGAGCAGACATCAACCATATGTCACTGTAGTGTGTCAGATCCCTATGCTCTACTAATGACACAGGCAGGTCAAATCTTCTTTTTGACCTTGAAGCAAGATACATTTAGTGGCAGCAGTCGTCTGTCCATGACCAAGCCATTACTTCCACAGGTAACATATGAATATTTATTGATTTGATTCTAATAGTTTTTGTCTCGAAAGTCACTGAAGGTGAGACATCCGTATTGCTTTACTGGTGGCGGTGACGGTGTTAACAATGTTATGTTTTTGTGATGTCAGTTTCTCCATTACCATACAATCTAGGCTTAATATATATAGATTCTCCTTCAGTTGCCCATGGGTTACCATATTTCTCCACTCAAGAGAGTTAAATTTAAAAATTTTAACCACAAGCCGTCAGGCGAGTGGTTTGAGAGTGGAGAAATATCATAATCCACATGGGCAACTGAAGGAGAATTTGTTTCACCCATTATTTAACACAAACTCTATTTCAAAATTTGAAATTAATGCGTTTGAAATTAACATGGGGAAAGGCACGAGACATTTTAATCCTCTAGAGGATTACAGATTTTTCCACCACTGGTTCAGCGGGGTTAAAACGCCGTTATAATGGGAGAAATTTAGTTCACACATTGATTATGGAAGGTACTTGTCAGCCGGGAATGTGTCACCTGATCTTGACTTCGTTTTCACGGTCTACTGAGTTTATTAAATTTCGCATCAAGTTTTCATGAGTATATTAGTTTCTCCATTTCCATAAGTGGTTATGATCGTGATTGTATGATAGTTGGATTTACAACTACCTGTGCTATTCCAGGGCTCTACAATTCATACTAGCTCCCACTAGTCCTTGGCTACTAAGGAAACATTTTTTACTCGCCAGGAAAAGTAGGTAACGTGCCAGCCAATTCGTACCATATAACTCCAATGCATATTTATTTGTACATAATTATTAATGTCCTGAATGAGACAGCAGATGCTTACGCTATTGATCTTGATCTCAACCCCACTTTTTGTAGGTCTGTGTTGCTACTTATATTTTTTGGTGTCTTTGTACTTGGCTCTTTCATTTATTAAAACTTGTAATTAAAGAAATATAAAATAATTTCTTTTAATGTCTTTTTAATCAAAATTTTGAAATGATAAAGTCTAAATATCTGGGCCTGCCTTTCTGCAAAAATCACGATACATAACGTCGTTACTGGAATCATAAACAAGCCACATAAACTTTGACTTCCACAAGCGACTTCTTTGCGCGAATCACCCTCAAACGTGATCCCTGTAATACTTTTGTTTTCAAAATATCTGCATAAATTCGACATTGTAAACTGCAATGTCGATATCTGGTACCTCATGTAAATACAATTTTATACCTTTACATACGGAATTCAGACTTAAAATAAATCGTAAACCCATTTGAAACTCTTATTTGATAACCACAAAGTACAACAACGAGCAGCAACGAACATATAACACTTTCCTGACGGGAAGTAATGATCAGCATGTCACTTTCCCATGTTTATTTTTACTTTCCCTGGGAAATGGGAATTTTCATGCACTGCTATCACCACTTAAAATCTGAGTTCAAATTCCACTCATGGCAAGGTTTACTCGATATAGCATTAAGTGATAAAGTTTGTCCTTCTCCAGGCACTTTGGTTTGCTCCACCAGTAAAACTGACCACCACGATATAGCTAAAATATTGTTGAATGTGGCGTTACACACCATGACTACACCTATCCTTTCCCCCTCACCACCCCAACCACCCAGCCTCACTGCTCCCACCCCCAATCGATTTCTAGAGTTTTCTGGTTCAGAAGTGTTTAATTCCCCCTTTTGAAGTCCCAGACAGTTTTCTTATTACAATAGTAATATAAGTTGTGACATGATCCCTTGTATCCATATCAATATGTATCGTATCAGAGTCTTATTAGGTATGGAATCTGTTATCAATAAAGGATCTAACAGAGAAATTCTACCTGTTCATATATCAAAATGTGTTGGTTTTGTTAATCTCATTAACAAATCTGTTAATAATATTCATGTCGCCTAGACAGATTATGTTGTTATTTTCATCCTGAGCATGATGTAGTATAAGTTCAAAGTATTGCCCATAATAAATATGATATTTCTCTCAGATCTGTAATTAATGTTATACAATGTAATTTTGCTTTTAGGAGAAATCACATTAATTCCATGTTTTAATGTTCTAAATCAGCTCTTCGACTGATGTTAATAATACTTTTACTAAAAAAAGCAATCCCCCCTCCTTGAGCAGTACGGTCCAACCTGATCTGTGCTTGAAATCCATTAAATTTTATATCATTATCCAATATCTGAACTTTTAGATGTGTTTCTGTAAAAAATACAATATCAAATTCTGAAATAATATCAGCAATAGATCTTATTTCTAAAACTGCTTATATTACCTGGAAATTTAGACAAGACATTGTTGTATGTGTCATATGTGTCGCATGGATTGGGTTAACCTGGATATCACATTTATCAGAGTAAACTGATCAATCGTAAAAGGAAAGAAAATGTTTTGTGGTTTGAACTGAACTTTAAAAAAATACACAATTTTTTTAGTCAGAAATGAACAGAATCACTTGTTTTAATGACAGAAGAGGAGTAATTTCCAGTTTTCTTTACTATCATTGTGTCATCATATGTTCAGTAGGAATGAGCAAGTTTCTTTCTATGAGATATACCTAAAAGGTTAAAAACTGGTATCTGTACTTGGTAAGATTCTCACATGAGATATACCTAAAAGGTTAAAAACTGGTATCTGTACTTGGTAAGATTCTCACATGAGATATACGTAGAAGGTTAAAAACTGGTATCTGTACTTGGTAAGATTCTCACATGAGATATACCTGAAAGGTTAAAAACTGGTATCTGTACTTGGTAAGATTCTCACATGAGATATACATAGAAGGTTAAAAACTGGTATCTGTACTTGGTAAGATTCTCACATGAGATATACCTAGAAGGTTAAAAACTGGTATCTGTACTTGGTAAGATTCTCACATGAGATATACCTAGAAGGTTAAAAACTGGTATCTGTACTTGGTAAGATTCTCACAGATGAATATTTTATCGGCATTTCTTTTCATTTTTTCTTGTTTGTAAAAAACATAATGTTATTTATGTTAACTCCACTTTCAACAATATTGCAGTTGCAAGGTATATCATGGAGGTATGTTTTATGTGTGTTTGATACCAGAGTTCAGAGGAGTAAAACCCACCAACCTTGTTCCATGTCACTGACAAAACATTTTCAAATAAAGTTGTATGAAGTAGATTTCACCTTGATGAGAATTAGACTCACAACTTTAATTGAAGTATGCACTGATTACATAGGTAAATAAATGTAAATCAAACGACCATATTTTACGATCACAGCCGTTATTTGTAAAATTAGATCAAGAAAATCTTCTTCAGAATGTTCTAGTAAGATAATTATTTCTGCATCTTTTCCAGCATTCCAAGATTCTCACACTGTGTACATATAAAGATAAAAGTGGTTTATTCAGAACAAAACCTATCACTGATAATGAGATACCAGCAAATATAGAGACCAAGCCATCTAGAAGCTCCTTAGAAAAAGTCTTCAATTTAGATTCCGGGTAAAACTGTTGTATAACTATTCCCTTTATCTCTTGTATGCTTGGATACATATAAAATATAAATTTTTGTACCATTTCTTAAGCCCGAATAGAGATAATTTTATCTTGTTTTAAAATAGAAATAAATGTATTGTGTTTGAATAGTTTCTGGTGTCAATTGGATTTGCCAGTCTCAAATATCCGTTTTACTGACAACGCTATACGTTGCCAAGTAAAACTACATTTTTGACCATCAAATCCCAATTGATACAGGCATCTATTCAAATACAATACAGTTATTTCTTAATTAGAAAAGTAGAAAAGGTATGAATATTCTGTTTATCGTGCAGCATTAACTTAAAAAAAAAGAAGAAAAACTGAAATTTTAATAGTAAACAAGACCGCATCAGTGGTGTAATGGTTAGCATGCCAATCCCGAGTGTGGTAGATCATGTGCTTGTACCCTGGTTGGTTCAAATTAAGTTCTGTAAAATTGGTATGTGCCGCTTAGCTGCTAAGCACACAGCATTACGATTTTAGAGCAAAGACTGGTTGGCTTGGAATCAGGATGACATGTTGGAACGGAGTAACATGTTTACCTGCAGACTGTTGTTTCAGTGAGTTAGCACTACAAAAATCCAACTAAGCATATTTGTCTAACAAACCTGACATCATAATCAATTCATCAACCCTCACATATATGAACACAGTAAATATGAGAACTAAGATTTTTTTGTATCAGATAATCGGAAATGTGCTAGGTCAATATTTCCCACAGTGATGTGCATGATTGCATCCTATTTATTTGTTATTGAACAAAGTTTCTTGGCACCAAAATGGATTACTTTTTAAGGAAAATCGCCATCACAATGCATAATGAATAAAACCGTTTTCAATAAACACAATATCAACATTTCATGATAATGTGACAAAAATACTCTGTTATTATAGAGCAACTTCTCAAAAATACAAGGTGACTTAGCTTTTGACCAATGAGAAAGCAATGTCAACATTTCCAAGGACACTTCTTGACTTAATCACCCAGTAGCGTGAGCCCTGGATGAATATTTTATAAGTAAGTACAATGAAAAAAAAAGTAATTGGGGAAACCAAATTTAAAATGAATTGAGTTATGTGATGTTTATAGACAGCATCTTCTCTATTAATCTACTTCTAAGTTTTCACTTCAGTTTATTACTATTGATTGCTTGTATCTTATAGCAATGTTGATGATGAAGATGAACTGTTATATGGTGATACAGATACATCTGTCTTCTCTGGAGGAATGGATACATCACAGTCAGAGGCAAAAAGGTACCACCCACTTCATGAATAGCCTTTATTAAAAGGATAATATAATAGGTTCATTTTTCCTTTTTGACATTATTTATTTATAAAACTGATATTGAGTTGCTGAATATCCATTTAAATGACAAAATACTGTACCATTTTTATCTACAGGTCTTATCTTAAAATATTGTTTCAGAAGATTTTCTTGTAATATTAAGGTGGTTAAGATTTCCCTCATTAATCAGTTTTAGAAAATCGAACAAGGACATACAACACTGCTTTATTCTCATCTAAGGTCAGAGTATTTAAGAGTATTTTGATCATTACGATATTGAGTTACTGTTATTTCTCCCACTCTAAGAAATGTGGTAAAGGCCAGTGCAAATGCAGCTTTGAACATAACAACTTCGTATTTTGAAACCAACTCTCTGAACCTCTATCTTTCCACAAGATAATGCATCAGCAATACAATCGAACGAAATATGCATTGCTTTAAACTGAAAATTTTAAGTAAGAGTCTAAAATACAATAGGTCTTACTATATGATGACATATTAAACTCTTTCAGATTTTGATGTTTTTGAATTGAGGATTGTAACAGATGCCAAATTATCACAGTGAAATAAGATATTTTTTGCCTCAAACTTTTCTTTCCAAAGAAAAATTGCCACTGCAACAGAAATTATCTCCAAATGAGTTATGTCATTTAGATTTTCAGATGACCAATGTTTTGACCAATTTAAAACGTCCCATGCTCCATGCAGATATGATGTACAACCCAAGTATTTCCACCTGCACTATCTGAATAACTGGAGGTCAGAATTTGAAATCAAATTTAATTCTTGAATGTAAGAACAGCCATTATAATTGTTCAAAAATGTTGAGATTTTTGTACCTTATTAAGTGATGCATATTGTCGTCGACTGAATGCATGACCCAATGGTAAAGCTCTTGTGCAAAATTTTAACATACCTGATAACGAAGTTCCTTTTACGTTACCCATTTTCTTCTAAGAAAATTATCTAACATGCTGATAAACCAATTTCCTTTATTTATATCTCTGTCGTACTTTGGCGAGAAAGTTTTATGCAACTGCATGGAGAAAACGTGCCATCACTTACCTGTAAAAAACTTATACAAGTTCTTAGATGTCACTTATCACTTTAAAAAATACAAATTAACAATAACATAAAGGGATAACAACAATTTATGTCTAGTGAAATGCATTTTATACTTTAATCATTAAATTTGAGTAATTTTTTTTATATTGAATTTATTTTAAATATATTTTTTTCAGTTCTACAAAGTCTTCTAGACTATCGAGTGATATCAAGCCAACCTACTGGGCTTTAATCTGTAGGGAAAATGGTGTTTTAGAGGTAAATTTATAAAATATGTTTTTGATATTAATATGTGAAGTCACATTACTACAGATGATTTCTGAAATTTGTCATTAAGGAGTTATCGTTCCTTTCCACTACTAGTTTGTATTGTTATTGCCTCAATTTTTAGCTCACCTTGCCAAAGGCAATGTGAGCTTTTGCCATCATTTGGCATCCGTCGTCTGTTAACTTTTCAAATTTTAATCTTCTCCTCTGAAACCCCTCAGCCAAATGAACTGAACTTGGTAGGAAACATCTATGAAAGGTCCTTTATAAAGATTGCTAATTTTGTCCCGATTCATTAACAAACATGGCCGCCACAGGCAATTCTTGTTTCTGATTGGCCAATTTTTAAAAAATCTTCTCCTCTGAAACCGCTTAGCCAAATGAACCGAAACTTGGTAGGACGCATCTATGGAAGGTTCTCTATAAAGATTGCTCATTTCGTCTCGATCCGTTAACAAACATGGCCACCACAGGCCATTCTTGTTTTTGATTGGTTGATTTCTAAAAAAATCTTCTCCTCTGAAACTGCTTTCCCAAATGAACTGAGATTTGGTAGGAAGCATCCTAGGAAGGTCCTCTATAAAGAATGCTAATTTTGTACCGATCCATTAACAAACCTGGCCGCCACAGGCAATTCTTGTTTCTGATTGGCCGATTTTTAAAAATCTTCTCCTCTGAAACCGCTTGGCCAAATGAACCAAAACATGGTAGGAAGCATCCTTGGAAGGTCCTCTATAAAGATTGCTCATTTAGTTCCGATCCGTTAACAAACATGGCCACCACAGGCCATTCTTGTTTTTGATTGGTTGATTTCTAAAAAATCTTCTCCTCTGAAACCACTTTCCCAAATGAACTGAAATTTGGTAGAAAGCATGTATGGAAGGTCCTCTATAAAGATGCTCATTTCGTCCCGATTCGTTAACAAACATGGCTGCCACAGACAATTCTTGTTTCTGATAGGTGGATTTCTAAAAATCATCTCCTCTGAAACCACTTTACCAAATGAACCAAAACTTTGTAGGAAGCATCTATGGAAGGTCCTCTATAAAGATTGCTCTTTTCGTCCCGATTCGTTAGCAAACATGGCTGCCACAGGCAATTCTTGTTTCAGATTGGTCGATTTCTAAAAATCTTCTTCCCTGAAACTGCTTAGTCAATTGAATCGAAACTTGGTAGGAAGAATCTATTGAAGATCCTCTATACAGATTGCTAATTTCATCCCGATCTGTTAACAAACATGGCTGCCATAGGCAATTCTTGTTTCTGGTTGGTTGATTTCTAAAAATCTTCTCTGAAACTGCTTTGCCCAATGTACCGAAACTTGGTGGGAAGCACCTATGGATGGCTCTGTATTAAGTTTCCTCAAAGCAGAATGAAAGGTGAGTGACACAGGCTCTGCCCACTGAGCCTCTAGTTGGAATTAGAAAAAGTATTGAAGCAACTGATTTTTCTTGAATTGTGTTGAAGAGGGTTTTTTTTTTGCATCAATAAATTTCTATTGTTGAAACAGAAATAAAGAATAGAAAGATTCTTCAGTTCATATATATATTGCAAAGAAAATATCACATATTATGTACAACATGTCGTAATAACATTTTCATCAAGGATTATTTCTTACACAAAATTATATGGCTGTTCTCTTTAATGTTTTAGAATTTCAAACATTGAAGAGAACACCCATGTAATTTTAGAGGCTCAATGAGTTAGGTAGTTGGATTACCTAACAACTCATACAAGCCTATCACCAATATGGCATGGGTTTGCGCCTGGCTTTGGAAATTACATAAAAGGGTGCACTTGACTTGCAGCCGCAAGTATTAAAGTTTACCAGTTGCGTGCCCATGGTCGGTGGTTCTCTCCGGGTACTCCGGCTTCCTCCACCACTAAAGCTGGTCGCCATGATATAGCTGAATATTGCTGAAAGTGTCATTAAACACAATAAATCAAATCTTATATCAAATCATATAATTTTAGTGATAAAAAATTCCTCTTAGAAGTGTTATGCCAAAATGAAATTACATGCATCAGCATGAACAGCAACAAGTTATGTTATAAGAAATCCATACGTCAGCATGGACACAAAATAAGGCATGCTAAAGAAATTCCATACGTCAGCATGGACACAAAATAAGGCATGTTAAAGAAATTCCATACGTCAGCATAGACACAAAATAAGGAATGTTAAAGAAATTCCGTATGTCAGCATAGACATAAAATAAGGCATGTTAAAAAATTCCATACATTAGCATGGACACAAAATAAGGCATGTTAAAGAAATTCCATACGTCAGCATGGAAAGCAAATATTACAATGCATTTCATATAACAAAAATACATACATCATCATGTGATCTGAATGTGTCAAGAAATTTCATATGTTGCAAAGTACATAAAATTGAGCTACAATAATATAAACTTCAATAGATTGGTATTTTTTCAATTGGTAATTGAAAAAATGTAAACACCATGCACTGATCTATAACCTATGACTTCAACAGAAAATATTGAAGTGAGGCTGGATGTTATCTATACTGTAATAAGACAAGGGGCACCCACAGGTTAGATGGGGGGGGGGCACACAGGGGTTAAATATAATTTCTATAAACTACAATTATTTTATAATTTTCATCTTAAAAGAAGACAGAAAAATGCACTTGAACTTGGAAAAGGAATTTCTTGCATATTTGGCATTTCAATCCATTAATACATTTGATATTAAATTAAAATCTACACTTAGCCTAGCATTTTTTTTCTCAAGAATATGATATTCTCATTTCATCAGTTCCTTCATTACTTGTATTTAGCATTGCTATGTCGTTGTTCTGTTCGATTTTAGTGGTAACGATTCTACTTTATCTTCAAAGTGATCATGTGACTTTTGAAAATGAATCTTAACTCATGTTATTTTCATTATTCGTAGAATATACATTATTTAATTGATTGTTTAATTAATGGAAAAAAAAATAATTTTCATGTATTTTAGATGAAAAAAAGTAAAAATAAGACTTTTTTTTAATGAATTTTCATGTGATGGCCAACCTAACATCACCAAGCACTGGATGCTCATTCCCCATATTATGTTTTGAAGATAATAATATTAAAGGAACTAATATTTTATCTTTCTATTTAACCTAAAATTCATATCTTATATTGCAGATCTACAGTATGCCAGACTTCAAACTATCTTACTATGTCAAAAACTTTCCCATGGGACAAAAGATTTTAGTAGACAGTGTTCAAGTCAAAGATAAAGTCGGGTAAGATAATTCAGATATCATTTAATTCATAATATGCAAACTGAGATGAGCACAAGAAAAGAAAATGGACCATAAGGTATACACAAAAAGACAAAACTATAGATTATCTTTATACATGAATATACAAAAAGACAAAACTATAGATTATCTTTATACATGAATACACAAAAAGACAAAACTATAGATTATCTTTATACATGAATATACAAAAAGACAAAACTATAGATTATCTTTATACATGAATACACAAAAAACACAGAACTATAGATTATCTTTATACATTAATACACAAAAAACACAGAGCTATAGATTATCTTTATACATTAATACACAAAAAAAACATAGGACTATAGATTATCTTTATACATTAATACACAAAAAAACATAGGACTATAGATTATCTTTATACATGAATACACAAAAAACACAGAACTATAGATTATCTTTATACATGAATACAGAAAAAACACAGAACTAAAGATTATCTTTATACATGAATACACAAAAAACACAGGACTATAGATTATCTTTATACATGAATACACAAAAAAAATACAGGACTATAGATTATCTTTATACATGAATACACAAAAAACACAGAACTATAGATTATCTTTATAAATGAATATACAAAAAAAAAGACAGAACTATAGATTATCTTTATACATGAATACACAACAAAAATTCCACATAAACTATAGATTATCTTTATAAATGAATACACAAAAAAAATCCCACATAAACTATAGATTATCTTTATACATGAATACACACAAAAAATCCCACCTAAACTATAGATTATCTTTATACATGAATACACAAAAAACACAGGACTTTAGATTATCTTTATACATGAATACACAAAAACAGGACTATTGATTTTCTTTATACATAAATACACAAAAAACACAGGACTTTAGAATATCTTTATACATGAATACACAAAAAACACAGGACTATAGATTATCTTTATACATGAATACACAAAAAAACACAGGACTATAGATTATCTTTATACATGAATACACAAAAAACACAGAACTATAGATTATCTTTATACATGAATAAGCAAAAAACACAGAACTATAGATTATCTTTATTCATGAATACACAAAAACAGGACTATAGATTATCTTTATACATGAATACACAAAAACAGGACTATAGATTATCTTTATACATGAATACACAAAAACAGGACTATAGATTATCTTTATACATGAATAAGCAAAAAACACAGAACTATAGATTATCTTTATAAATGAATATACAAAAAAAAAGACAGAACTATAGATTATCTTTATACATGAATACACAAAAAAAATTCCACATAAACTATAGATTATCTTTATAAATAAATACACAAAAAAAATCCCACATAAACAATAGATTATCTTTATACATGAATACACACAAAAAAATCCCACATAAACTATAGATTATCTTTATACATGAATACACAAAAAACACAGGACTTTAGATTATCTTTATACATGAATACACAAAAA
>MJUT01003471.1:690562-722646 GCA_002080005.1 Gigantidas platifrons
GTCTCACTCACTATTCAGTGTAATAAAAGTCTTAGTCTCACTCACTATTCAGTGTAATAAAAGTATTAGTCTTAGTCTCACTCACTATTCAGTGTAATAAAAGTCTTAGTCTCACTCACTATTCAGTGTAATAAAAGTCTTAGTCTCACTCACTATTCAGTGTAATAAAAGTCTTAGTCTCACTCACTATTCAGTGTAATAAAAGTCTTAGTCTCACTCACTATTCAGTGTAATAAAAGTCTTAGTCTTAGTCTCACTCACTATTCAGTGTAATAAAAGTCTTAGTCTCACTCACTATTCAGTGTAATAAAAGTCTTAGTCTCACTCACTATTCAGTGTAATAAAAGTCTTAGTCTCACTCACTATTCAGTGTAATAAAAGTCTTAGTCTTAGTCTCACTCACTATTCAGTGTAATAAAAGTCTTAGTCTCACTCACTATTCAGTGTAATAAAAGTCTTAGTCTTAGTCTCACTCACTATTCGGTGTAATAAAAGTCTGAGTCTTAGTCTCACTCACTATTCAGTGTAATAAAAGTCTTAGTCTTAGTCTCACTCACTATTCAGTGTAATAAAAGTCTTAGTCTTAGTCTCACTCACTATTCAGTGTAATAAAAGTCTTAGTCTCACTCACTATTCAGTGTAATAAAAGTCTTAGTCTTAGTCTCACTCGCTATTCAGTGTAATAAAAGTCTTAGTCTCACTCACTATTCAGTATAATAAAAGTCTTAGTCTTAGTCTCACTCACTATTCAGTGTAATAAAAGTCTTAGTATTAGTCTCACTCACTATTCAGTGTAATAAAAGTCTTAGTCTCACTCACTATTCAGTGTAATAAAAGTCTTAGTCTTAGTCTCACTATTAAGTGTAATAAAAGTCTTAGTCTTAGTCTCACTCACTAGTCAGTGTAATAAAAGTCTTAGTCTTAGTCTCACTCACTATTCAGTGTAATAAAAGTCTTAGTCTCACTCACTATTCAGTGTAATAAATGTCTTAGTCTCACTATTCAGTGTAATAAAAGTCTTAGTCTTAGTCTCACTCACTATTCAGTGTAATAAAAGTCTTAGTCTTAGTCTCACTCACTATTCAGTGTAATAAAAGTCTTAGTCTCACTCACTATTCAGTGATGTGACGTGAGATGTGTTCGATTGGTTGATATTGATAGAATTTTGACAATAACGTTATTTAAATAAACGTTATTTTCATAATCATACTGGTGACATTTTATTTCGACATTTATTCACGACATCGGTGAGCATAATTTGCTTCAGCATAAAACTTAAAAACGTGAGACAGTGTAGTTCAACTGCAGTAAAGTAGAAATGTATTTAACCATTGTATATCATATTGTAGAATAAATTTGACCACCCGGACTTGACCCTACAATGCATACTCTGAATCACTTATTTGTATAAATTTGAATTATAATATAATATAAGAAGGCTATATTTTGATACGGCATATGAAGAACATGACATACAATAGATCTGAATAGCTTTTCACTGATTATAAAAACATATTTAAGCCATGCACTTTGAAGCGGGTTGTAAAGTGGCATGAACAGCAGCTGGGGTGGCGAACGTCTCTCTAGACAACTGTTCAACCAGTGGTGGCGAACGTCTCTCTAGACAACTGTTCAACCAGGGGTGGCGAACGTCTCTCTAGACAACTGTTCAACTAGGGGTGGCGAACGTCTCTCTAGACAACTGTTCAACCAGGGGTGGCGAACGTCTCTCTAGACAACTGTTCAACCAGGGGTGGCGAACGTCTCTCTAGACAACTGTTCAACCAAACCCACAACCACACAAATTAAAAATAAGAACATAGACAAAAAAGTTAGCAGCTCGTCCACTTAAAGGGGCATTAGCTACGATTTTGACAAAAAAAATATGTTTTGGAAATTGGTAAATAGCTTTAAAATGATGAAATAAAGGTAGATATTTCACATTAAACAGCTTATCGAACCACTGTCCGCCTTTTGAGAACGAAAATTACCATCGATTACTTATTTGCTTGCAAGCAAATGATTTGACCTCGCTTTTTCCGTATGCAATTGACCTTACTAGTGACAGGTAAAAATGAACAATTTGTATTTTTGTCGCTTATTAACTGCCAACTTGCATGGTTCTTTGTCCGTAATTAACACCGACTAAAAGCATATTCACAAAAAATAAGAAATAAAGCAGTTTCACGTTTTTCCCCCGATGCGCGTACATTTCATAACATTTATAAGTTACAGAAACACGTTTTATTAAGGCATCGATAATATCTGATAGTTTTCTACGGGTAATAAAAATTTACGATTTGGCAGATAATGGCCCTTTAAATGATTATAATACAGATAAACGATATTCCATTAGGTATGGGAATGGAAAGCAACTTTAATTGTCCGTACGTCTGTAATGCATATCGCACTGTCATACTACTTTTTTTTAATTTTTATATCAATTTCGCGTTACAATCCTCATGGCAATTTCCCGAAGTACGTTACTGGTATCCTAATTTACTATGACGTCAAGTAGTTATCAAAACAAGAATAACCAAGCATTACCGGTACACCAATAACTTTATGCATACAACCAATATTTGTTTCTATAACGTAGCTAAGATAAAACCAATCGTACGACATTACCAACCACTTTATTAGCTGGATCATCAGTATTTGAGTAATCTAAAGAAAACACCCTTCACAAAGCAGCCGGACTGCCACGACTGTTTCTTCATAGATGGATATTGCCGGTTGCAACCAGGAATCAGACATAAACTGTCTAAATGCCAGCTATATACAAAAATGTTTTCAAAACATTTTGAGTATGACAGCATTATCTGACTTGGATTCGACACAGAAACTGTCACAAAGTACCGACCTTGCAGAATGCTGTATACATTTAATTATAGTTCCGACGAATAACGATAACAGTGAAGACACGACACCACCTTCAGACAACGCTATTGTTCCTAGAAAACCAGTCGAAGTTCCCGACAAAAAGGAAGAAAATATGTTGGAAACTTCAGAGCTATCAGCATTAAATACCTCAGACAACGCTATTGTTCCTAGAAAACCAACTGATATTCCCGAAAAAAAGGAAGAGAATAAAAAGGAAGAAAATATGTTAGAAACTTCAGAGCTCCCAGCGTTAAATACTTCAGACAACGCTATTGTTACTAGAAAACCAACTGATATTCCCGAAAACAAGGAAGGAAATATGTTAGAAACTTTAACGCTACCAGCGTTAGATACTGGGGATGACAAAACTAGAAAGGAATGTGAGAAAATAAATCGAGATTTTGAAGAAGAGGTTCGATATAATTATTTATTGCACTACACAATGTTTCGTTTGGTAAAACGCTGGGCTGAATATCTGACTTTTACACCAGAACAAATGCGTCTATTTGAATTGGAAAATGCGAGAAATTCGGATCTCACAGAGGATGTAATTGAAATTTTTGAAAATCCAGATCTTCATGTTTGGCAAATATTGGACATGATAAATTACGAGTAGTTCTTCGTTTTTCACCAGAAATGCAAGCTAGAGAAACCAATAAATCATAATTTATGAAAAGTCAAAACCTTAGGGGTCATCGTGAACGTCATTGCATGGTAGTTGGATATACAACTACCCGTGTAACCAGTGCCTATCACCTCTAAAGTTGTAAGTTCGAACCCCGGCCATGGCGAGGTGTATACTATACAACATTATGTGATAAAGTTTGTCAGTGACTTGCGACATGTCGGTGGTTTTCTCCGGGTTCCCTCTACCATTAAAACTGATCGCCACGATATAACTGTAGTATTGTTGAAAATGGCATTAAACAACATAAACCATAAATCAATCAAAGCCTTAAAAAGAAATCATGTAATAACAATGTTTAGCTTCTTCTTTTTTTTTAATCATTTTCTAATTTGTTTTCAATTGTTTAATTTATTTCTTTAAATATATGTTCTCCCTCGCTCTAATAAAAATTAAATGTTTGTCGTAGCTTTGTTATTCTTATTCTTAGCATCTAATGAAATCCTGTTCGGGGTCACGCCATGGTTCATATTTTCAACCGACCAATTAGCGTTGAACCCGTTAAATATGTAGTACACACCGGAAGAGCTGTTGCCCGATTGGTCAATTATTGCCTTGTAGATGATTGGACACACCAAATATGAATGAAAGGTTACATGACATGATGGTATGTTAGTGTACCTGCAGACATGACCCTTAATTATGTCGTTTTTGTGAGTAAATCACATTACATAGACTGCTTGATAAAGGCATCTGGTTTTGACAATTAACTTGGCAACCCTGCATATACCCCGAAAGAAGAAATATTGTCCAATAATAAGTCTGTTTTACGTTCCGTTGGAATTTAAACCAAAGATGAAGAACTTGATCTTCCGTCACTCTTTCGGATTCACAAATTACGCAAGTATCCTTACAAATGGCGTTATATTGCTGGGTCTGCCAAATACTCCAAGAAACCGCTTTACAAATTATTAACATCTATTATATTAGCGGTCAAAACAGGGCTTCAGAGTTACAGTGGCACTAGCTACGAGGAGTGGAGTGAATCAGATGTGGATTCTAAAGATATGCTAGAGTACATACACACAGGTTCCCTAACATCATACAAATAGCATTAAAACATTTGACACAATTCCCCATTCGAAACTAAAAGACAGAATACAAGAATTAGTCGAACAGTGTTTCATGAAAAAATGTCAACTTAAATACAAATACCTTGTCTTGAGAAGGGACAAATCAATCACTCTGATTCTACCAAAAAGTTTTCTGAAACTGATGTCTTCCAAATGTTCGACTTTTTGATTGACAACATATCTGTTATATTTGGTGGACGTGTATGGGTACCAATTGTAATTGTGCTCCTCTTCTTGTCGACTAGACCCTTTATTTGTACGAGGCAGACTTGATACAGTTGCTTCTCAAGAAAAACGAAAAGAAGCTAGCCCAATCCATTAATTCCACATTCCGCTATATAGAAGGTGTCCTTTCACAAACTAATTCTAAGTATGGTGATTTTGTTTATCACATCTATCCCATTGAGCTTGAAATAGAGGATACCACATATAAAGCTAGGTCTACTTCATACCTTGACTTCAGCCTCGAAAAGGAGAAAATCATTTATGTACGTGCATAGTTTGTGTTCAGTTATTTCAGTTCACCCCGGGGTATATAAATGGGACCGAGAGCTTCTTCGGCTTGAAGGGGCGTCCGTCGGTTGTGCGGGATGCATAAATTCACAACCAACCCGTCCTTCGGATGAGACGTAAATAAAACCGAGGTCCCGTGTTGAGAGATTGCCACCCTCGCACGTTAAAGAACCCAGTGTTGTTACATTATGAGCATTATGTTCATGATGAGTGGTCCATAGAGCTGTTGCACTGGCTAAATTCTCCGTCCTTACCCATAACCTTTCCTTGTTTCGAGTCCTGTGGCGTTTAAATTTTTTTGCCCATTGGCCTATCCGTCCCCCGTTTTCAACCTACATATTGATTTATTGTAAACATGTTCTCGTCCTGAATATAGCTGAAAAATTGCTCGCTGGACGTTAAGCATCAATCAATCAATCAATCATATTTCAGTTCACTCTTATTTTAAAATAAAAAAAAACATAGGGTAGCAAGATAAATCATGTCCTACTGTGGTGGTAATCTTAGATTTTTTTACAGTAAGAACGAAAAATTGCGAAAGGCCATCAACATTTTCTTCCATGAAGTGGTTCTATTTTGTCACTTTCTCATTATGAAATCGGAAGCTTTAGCAATGATGGTCAATAGTTCCACCAATATCAACAAAACGAAAAATCACCTCTCACCTCAACCTGCTGAACATAAAATAGTTGGAAGTCTAGGTCCTGACTTGGTACAGGCACAACAAATGTGGCAGGGTTAAGCAGGTTAATGGGATCCCACAATACCCTCTATATATTATACCCACATAATAGCATATAAAATAAGCAATATCAGAAGATACATCTATACCTACAGGCGGCCCATCGTCGGAAACCCACGGCTGATTACGCTTCGTTCCTCACTCCGAACGAAGTGTAATCAGCCGTGTGTTTCCGATGATGCAGGCGGCCATGTATATACATGTACATCTATATAATAAGCTGAAGAAACTACAAGTGAAATTATATCTATTGGTATTACATCATACATGTACATGATCAGATCACATGTTTATGATAAAACTGCATAATATAAATAAGGTTTTCCTTAAAAGAAACATTTTTAAACCAAACCGTTCAAAGAATTCTGGTAGTGAAAAGACAGATCTATAAATCATTAAGGTGTATTTACATGGTTAATTTTTTCTTCACGTTCACTTTAAGCTTTACATGTGCACCCGTTTCAAATACAAATTTGACAGTCTACACACGTGGTCAAACCGTTGGATGGGCCCATCAAATATTTGAAGGGAGTTTGGATATGTGCTTAGAAATTAGACTGTCAAATTTATGTTTGAAACGGATGTGCATATGTATTATTTTAGAGGAAATGTTGACTACATGTAAACACACCTTTAATTTCATTACTAGCTCTCTATATGTTATTCTTCTCAAGAAATCACGAATGAAATATGTCAACAAAATTA
This sequence comes from Gigantidas platifrons, assembly GCA_002080005.1. Lineage (NCBI taxonomy): Eukaryota > Metazoa > Mollusca > Bivalvia > Mytilida > Modiolidae > Gigantidas > Gigantidas platifrons. The sequence continues at coordinate 697,164 of MJUT01003471.1, forward strand.
AAGGCAATATGTAAAAAAAAAACCAGTGAGTATGAAGCTTTGCTTAAAAAGTCGAGTGGTTTTAGTATACTATAGTATAAGCTGCTTATAAGAAAACGTGGACAAACAGACAAACAAATATATAGGACCCCCTTACCTGCTTATGGGACTTGTTGATCAGTAAAAATTAAAGGGTAAGGGATCGAAAGTGGCAACATACCAATGTACATTACAATACGATTCTTGCGATACTATACAATAATTTAGATTATTTCCATGTTACGAACAAGTTTCGTTACACCATAAATGTTTGCATTTGCTCTGGCAGTTATCATCATGATTTTAGTGACAAAATGAAAAAATAATATCATGCTCATATTCAGAAACAATAGACTAAAATTAAACTTGATAATAAAACAAATTACAAACTCAGAACAAAGAACAAAATTGATCCATCGAAATCGTACACGAAAAATATTTAAAATCGATGCAGTGGGCATAAATTAAATTGTACAATTGAGACATTTTTTAATTAATAAATAAGTGGGTTGTACATGTAAAAAGTACAAATAACATCTGTAAAGTTACATCAAACGGCAAACTTCAAGCATATGCTTATGTAAATACCGTTTTTGAGCAAAAGACCGTCCACATTTCCCACATGTAAAGTTCTTAGAAGTAACACTATGAGTAAGCCTATGAGACCGAAGATTCGATTTATCGGCAAAAGCTTTGTCACACCCTTCGATGGGACAAGGAAATGGGCGTTCACCAGTGTGAGTTCGCATGTGTCCTTTCAAAAGCCAGGTCCGTGCGAAAAATTTTCCACACACACCGCATCGATTCTGTTGGTTAGTGTGTGACCTAACGTGTGCTGAGTAGGCTGAAAAGAGTGTAAATCCTTTATTGCATTCTTCACAAATGAACGGAAGTTGGGTTTCATTTTTTGATTGCAACAGGAAGGAATTTGAATCCATGGAGTTGTCAATATCAGTTTCATTTGGTTCATGACATCCCAAAAGACTCATGCCCAAATATTTTACTTCTAAATTACTGCTGTTACTTAATATTACTGGGTTAGCATTCTGATTAACATTCAAACAGATGCCGCTTACACTTTCACACAGATCGTCGTTGTCTTCATGCATATTCACATTTTCATCATTGTTGAAATCGATTATTCCGTTGTAGTCGACGCCTTCATCGGCTTCAAACACTTCATCGTCGATTTCCGATTCCGAAATATCGTCGTTGTCATATGAATCACATCCACTGTATGAGGAAGTTGTACTCTCAGACTCTGATCGATGGAAGTAACCATTCTCATCTATATACTCTAATGTTTCTTTCGGATCGACTCCTGCAAGTTCTAACTCCGGCACTCTAAGAGCAATTATAAACCTAGTTACGAAGGACAAATAACTTAACGATTTATATTTAACAACTGGGTATTTCTTTGTTGTTGTGTTTTCTTTCTTTTGTCTGGGATAAGTAGTTGTTGGCTTAACCATCGCTCCAGGACCTTTTGGTATACGTGTTTGGATCTTGCGGATGGACAGACCAGATCTTGTTGTCATAAAATGAGAATCATGCTCTGTAAGTAAAAAAAAACATACGTTTACCATTTGTGAGGAAGGAAAAAATAATCGCACTACTACAACCAATCAGCAAACCTCGTGTGAATCCGCTGCTATCCTTTTTCAAACGGAAGAACGGAGTCGACCGAGTGTACAACAAAATAGACACAAGTAAACCTTTTCATCAATACCATAAAATTCTACCAACGGGGTCAATTATAAAAGGAGAGCAACACAATTCGTCATTATGTGCGTTTTCCTTTGAAATTGAGAAACGTAATTTGTCTGATACAAGATTTTGTTTCTGGTCTTGCCTGTTCTGTGAACTAAACGCATCACAACTCGTTACGTCGCTTTCGCGACTCGTAGTGATACTGGTTGACACAACAAGTTCGACCTGATACAAAATCTTGTACCAACACACTATGTATGTAATGGGTATTTATTTATTTAAACAGAATAAACATCACACGATATCAAAGTTAAGCATATGTATTTTAATCTATATTGTTATTCTAGCTCCTTTGTGTTAATTTTTCAATGTGTGGGTGTGAAAAAGGACAACAGTATTAAAGTTAAAAAAGTATAAACATTATAGCAAAATATGATTTGATTTTTTTGATTTTTTGTGTTTTAACGCCACTTTCAACAATATTTCAGCTATATCATGGCGACCAGTTTTAGTAGTGGAGGAAGCCGGAGTACCCGGAGAGAACCACCGACCATGGGCAAGCAACTGGTAAACTTTATCACTTGCGGCTGCGAGTCGAGTGCACCCTTTTTGTAATTTACAAAGCCGTATTGGTGATAGGCTTGTACAAGTTGTTAGATCCAGCGATCTAACTCATTGAGCCACCCGGGCCCCTTAGCAAAATATGAAAAATATTTTAGCAAGAGAAATATAAGTTAGAATATTATGTTTTGGCTCCCATTGCGACCCTTATTAAAATGGACAGTACCAAGACAACTATTGAACTATAAACTGACTACGTCGTTTTCATTTTGTCCATAATAATAATTAGATACGATAACGTAACCCTCATTCCGCTTGTGCTCCATTTAGGGTTACGAATCGATCTCATTCAACGTATGGGAGCAAATTAAAATTTTCGTTCCGTGAATATTTCAACTTTCTTTTTGCATATCTGGTCATATCTTATTATTCCCTACAATTTTTAAGTAATGGTGATACGAAATAAGTGTTACAATCCCTGTTTCTATCTTCAAGACCGGTTTCGTTTTTGAAAATTGTTACTCGTCCGCCATCATTCTCTATCCAGAGTTGTCGTTCCTGCTACGCTACACAACATCTCTGTCAACGCTCATTTTACAAGATTCTTGTAAAACTTAGAAACAGTAAACAAAATTTACTTAAAATTGTTTTAATTATTGTAAATATCAATAAAGACGAAAATAAATCACTCTTTTCAAATCAATTCTCTCTTAAAAATGAGTTTACCCCCCACTTCTTGGAGAACTATTTGCGGAGGTAAAAATTAAAAAGTTAAAAACGATCACAAATCATTTTTAAGAGAGAATTGATTTGAAATGAGTGATTTATTTTCGTCTTTATTGATATTTACAATAATTAAAACAATTTTAAGTAGATTCTTTTCACTGTTTCTAAATTTTACAAAAATCTTGTGTAATGAGCGTTGACAGAGATGTTGTGTAGCGTAGCAGGAACGACAACTCTGGATAGAGAATGGTTCGCCATACCACCTTACGTAGACTCTCGCGATGGGCGGAGCGTATCCATATATGCCAAATATGGAAAACTGTTACTACGTTTTACTATAAAATTGATCCAAATAAGGACATCTCAAAAACGAGGCAAGTGCGCGTAAACTAGCAACGTGTAAACAAAATGTCGGACAGAAAGAAGATTTTATGCATTCAAATTTTCAGATGGATATAAGACTACCATGGATTGCTGCAGCGATTATTTAAAAAAATAGAGGGTGACTATAGACCCAATTTGTTTTCTGCGCATCCGGTCTGCGCAGACCGAAAGCTTGAAATCAGGACAAAAAACCGCCCGGTGTGAATCACTCCGGGCGCTGCTCCCATACGTTGAATGGGATCAATTCGTAACCCTAAATGGAGCACAAGCGGAATGAGGGTTACGTTATCGTATCTAAATAATAATGTATCTAGCTCATTAGCTGAAAAGAATTGAAAATTAAGGGAAACCTAGTTTGTCGAGACATTCAAAACGAACGTTGTTGTTTTTATCGATATTAATCCTCATAAAGTGACGTCACACTAACTGAAAGTTTCCAGTATCAAGAAAAAATGTCCATTTTACCGAAAGTGTTAATTATAATTCCTCTAAAAAAGGTAAATGTTCTTATACATTGGTCTGCTCCATGCAAGGTGCATACATAGTCCATATGGGGTCGAAGAGGGAAAAGTTTTTACATTGGGAAACATTTTTGTCTGCAAAGTCCAGTCGCGACACTGAAATTCCGTAAAAAAAACCTCACGATGGCAACAATGAAACGTTTTGAGACAGTACCATAGGATCCCGATATAAGTGGTAATAAGTGGTATCTGATACCAGGGACGGATCCAGGATTTCAAGTTAGGAGGCGCACTTAAAATAATCGCGCCGAGCGGAGGGAGGCGCGAAAATGTTTGGGGTATTTCGTGTGAAAAATCACGATTTTACGCAAAAAAATAATTTTTCCAATTTTAGGGGGGGGACACCGGGTGCGCCCCCCTGGATACCACTTATATCGGGATCCTATGGTCCAGTGGTAGTTAAATTAAAAAAATGATGTCGAAAATTGGTTGAAATAGCACGTGAATACACGGTATCATAGTTCCAACCCGCGGTACCATAGGATCAGACTATATATTAGCACCACTGACCAAGTAATTTGTTTGGCAAATTAGAAATATTTAATCAAGCTAAAAGGGTAATAGTATAAGTAATATGAGACCATTCTTCCACAAAATTCTATCTAGAGATCATATTTTTGCTGACATGTTTAATTTTTGTCATTTGTTATTTACGTACGCAGCTCTATCAAACTAGATGACGTCACTAGTCAGCCTGTTAACTCATGACATGTGACAGCGTATTTCAAAATGGAGACCGATTTTAGGAGATGAACAATCTTAAGGGTACAAGAGGATAGCTTTATCAACAAATCAAATCCAAAATTGGCACACAAGCATACTCGTACATACAATACACAATACAAAAGATATACAAGAACAATATTTAGGCTACTTGTATTCCACCCCCTCAGTTCTAATAGACTGTTGGACGACAAGTTCAAGGTCAGGGCACCTGTTAAACTGAACGAAATAGGATAATTTAAAAAATCGATAGGTTTTGAATGAATAGTAGGACTTATTTCATAAAGACATTTTTAAGCTTGCCACATATGAATTATTTCATGACAAACGAAACATTAAACATATGTAAATTATACTACATCTAGGTTACCGACTTGTTTATAAATGACATGACTCATGAGTCATGACAGACGGATTCGTAACGTCAAATATTATAAACCGTCATTCAGATTTAACATTTTCATACGCCTACCACTATTTTCTTTATATTGTCCTGTCCGATAACCTCTTATGGCATTCAAGTAGCACTTCGGCATGTTTACTTCAATGTAGGATGGTAAACTCCAGCTAAATTAGTTAACCGAAACCTGACGTCAGCCGTTGTTTACAATGGCGACGTCTGCACATACAAGCATGGCGCAGGGATGACGTCAGTTGCTAGGTTACAGTCAATACTTATTATACAATTAAGCGCGCACCTTGCAAGTACTGTGCAAAGATACATAAATTTAAAAAATAGAGATGTTTAGCTTTCAAATACGTAATCTAAATATATTGTACATTAAAAACAATCAAATCTATATAGATCGATACTGATAGCATTATTAACAAAAGTGTGAAAAGACCACAGAAAAGAAATACATGTATTTTTATTGCTTTGATCAATGTCACATAACACGACCTTTATCAGTTTATATAACAATAATACATTTCTCTGACGTCACACTATTGTTCCAACAGTGGATTATTTTTAAGAATCTACAGTTGATTCTTTTGTTCTTGAATATATGAACTTTAACCTTTTACAATTTTAGGCTTAAAAACGTGTTTTATTTATTTTGGGACTTTCGTGTCTCAAACCACTGCCGGGCTTTTTAAAGTCTACTTTGACTTCCAAAACTTCCATCTTACCACTCGGTTAAGTTCACCACTTTAATAAATGCATTAATTAGTATATTTAACTCTTGATAGTAAGCTTTGTTAAAAAATATCAACAATTTGCTTAAAAATAGCAATTGATCATTATATACAAGACACAATACAAGTATTTGAGTTCTGACATAATTTATGTTCAGAACTGACGCGTATTCTCTCGCAATACAAAAACAACAAACGAACCGACCGCAACTTAACAAATCAGACAGACCACAGGTGAACATTTGGGACACTTGAAAGACCTTGAAATATCTAAATATAAACGATTCTATTCACTTGAAAGACCTTGAAATATCTAAATATAAACGAGAATCGAAAGCACGGATGCCGAAAAAAATTTGTTGTTTATTTTTTGTTAATTGTGGCTTATTTAGCTTTCTGAACATTAAAAAGGTAAAAATATAAAATGAAAACACTGTTGCAGATAGAAATGTATTATGTGAGAGAATACACTCCAACTTGTAGATTCTTAAAAATAATCAACTCGACCCTTACGGGTCTCGTTGATTATTTTTAAGAATCTACAGTTGGAGTGTATTCTCCACTACATATTTTATTTTGGATACTGAGGAATTGGCATATCATAAATTGTAAGTGTTTTGATATTGTATAATTAACAACACCTGGACTTACTTCGTCTGCAAATAAAACGTGCTTGGTTTTCCATGTTTGTCACAAAGCCTACTTCGATTAAGTCTCTAAAATAAAACGAAATATATATAATGAAAACGATAAACTATATTCACATACAAAGGTTTATTAATCCTAATAAAATTAGAAAGGCTAATAAGAAAGCCATAGAAAAATCAAACAGAGGTTAATTCGATTCCTTTAGCATGGAAGAAGAAGAAGAATTGTTTATTCCAACTCAAGGGCCCACGAGGGGCAAACATTATTAGGAAAAGAGACAAACAAACAACATCAATACAACAATATTTTACAGAGAGAAAGAATTACTTGATTGATAGAAAACTACAATATTATGACATACAATAACATGAAATATAGACATGTAATACTAATATGCAATGTAGCATGAAATACTTATCAGACTGGATTAATGAATGATCCTGACATATAAACATTAGAGGATCTGAATATTTTCAAGGCAAATAATCATAAATAAATTTACCATGATATATGATCGCTCTCTATTCTGACGTGGTACATGCACTTGAAATAGTTTTATGCACCAAGAAAAAAAAATCCTCTTAATTTAATGATGCAGTCATGACGTCATGTACATGTATGTGTTTTTCACATACGAGGAAACATTTTTTTTTATTTACAACATTGTTATGAATTATGTTTCAACCGCATCGGTGGTGTGCTCTCCTCTGTGTGGTAGATCTTGGGTTCGGGTATCGGGTAAATCCAAAGTAAATAAAATTGGTATCTGTTGCTCCTCCGTAAAACACACAGCTTAAGATGGCTCGGAATAAGCATTTGTGTGGAGCGACATATTCTACCCGCAGTAAAATGCAAATAGGTGTGTTTATAAGATGTTTCTCACGTGTAATCAGATGAACTATTTTTAGTTTTATTGGTGGAGGAAACTGGAGTACCCGGAGAAAACCACCGACCTGCTGCGAACTTTATCACACAAATGTTGTATCGAGTATACCTGGTCATGATCGGTACACACATAATCAAGGGATCGACATCCAAATAATTTAACAATTCTTTGGATGCAAGAAAACCAAAAGTCCTAAACATGCTAACCTAATCGGCTATGGTTACTCATATGACTGAAGAAGATTGCCATTAGTTTTAATAATAATTACATTTATTTAAAGGGGCATTATCTGCCAAATCGTAAATGTTTGTTACCCACGGGTGGTTTGCTACGTCACACGCACGGATACTTGAACATCGCCTCGTGGTAGGTTTATACAGTTGTACAATTTGAAGACAGGAAAACTAACAAAACCCATCAGTTTTGCAAACACTTCTGTATAGTTAAATGGGTGTGTGTGAACGGTATCCTTGCCCGGAATTTTAGCTGTACAGAAGTGTTTGCAAAACTGACGGGTTTCCACGCAATGAATGTATGCTAACAATGAAGTCTGATATGTGGGCCCTTCGGTGAACTACTTGGTGTTGTTATAGTTTTCATTTTTTTTAGCGTGTGACGTAGCAAACCACCCGTGATGATTGATGCCTTAATAAAACGTGTTTCTGTAACTTATAAATGTTATGAAATGTACGCGCATCGGGGAAAAAACATGGAACTGCTCGTGTTTTGAGATCGATCAAGAAATGGACGCCATCTGATTAATTATCGACATTGTTTACGGAGTTTGTCGAATCGTCATTAAATCAGTACAACAATGCACTTATTTCTTATTTTTTGTGAATCTGCTTTTAGTCGGTGTTAATTACGTACAAAGAGCCATGGCAGTTAATTGGCGACAAAATACAAATTATTCGTTTTTACCTGTCACTAGTAAGGTCAATTGCACACGGAAAAAGCGAGGTCAAATTATTCGCTTGCAAGCAAATAAGTAATCGATGGTAATTTTCGTTCTCAAAAGTTGGAAAGTGGTTCGATAAGCTGTTTAATGTGAAATATTTACCTTTATTTCATCATTTTAAAGCTATTTACCAATTTCCAAAGCATATAATTTTTTTGGTCAAAATCGTAGCTAATGCCCCTTTAAGAACTTATTTCAAATATGATATTATACAACTGAAATATTGTTGAAAGTGGCGTTAAACACCATAACCCCTATTTCAAAAATAAATATACATTGTATCTAATAAGCCATGTCAGTGCCGGAGCACTTTACAATTCTTTATCACGAAATCGGATTAAAACATTTTTTAGCAATTTGGTACGTTTGTCACGTGTTTACTAGATTAATTAAACCGGATAACTCGAATGTCCTCAGTATTAATTAGAAGTAAAATCCCGCAGATTTTACCTTTATACACTTCAGATGGACTTCATTTGAACTTTAGAAATGTGGTCAATATTGATTTTAACACAGTAAATTTGTGATAATGTTTTGGACACCGAAGAATGACCACTTGACTTACATGTATTTATCACATCTTTCGTAACTAGCAAATCAATAATTATCTCGTAACTATATCCACACGTAACCTTGTCTGTCTTATAAAAGAACGAAGAGACTAATTTAAATCATTAATATCAAAATGTGGTCTACAGCTGTAACAATATCCTCACTTGTTTTGGGCGTGGCACATGCCCAGGTGTTTGGAACTGGATCATGTCCTAAAATTACAACACAAAAAGACTTTGAACTAAATAAGGTTAGTACCTATTTTGTTTTTATTTCCCACCTATGCCATGTGATACGTCCGGTCCTTATGTAAGTCCTGTATTTGATTTTCTCCAATAGCACAAGTCCTCTTAAGTAAATCATTCGGGTTAGGGTTAAGGTTATGGTATTTAACGACACTGTCAACAATATTTCAGTTATATCGTGGCGGTCAGTTTTATTGGTGATGGAAACCTGAGTACTCGGAGAAAACCAGCGGCATGCCGCAAGTCACTGACAAACTTTATAACATAATGTTGTATCGAGTACACATCGCCTGGGCAGGGTTCGAACTCAGAACGTTAGTGGTGATGGGTACTAATTGCATAGGTAGTAATAAATCCAACTACCATACGATCACGACAACTACAGACCCAGTAAATCATTCGAAATGTATGAATAAGATCTTGGACAATAACAGACAGGTCAAGTTCGATTTCGAAATTATCATTTTTTTGGAGTTATGCCTTTGATTTGACGAAAAAAATCTAAGATTTCTTCCCAGTAACTTTAGTTCTGCCTATGAAATTAAGTTAAAATATATTAAACAATGTTTTGTCCTCAATATACATGTCAAGTTAGAAGTTGGTTATCATTCATTTTATCATTTTATGATTCCAGAGTTATGTCCATAATTTTACTAAAGTTGTGAGTTCGAATCCCTTTCATGGGGTGGTGTACTCGATACAACATTATGTGATAAAGTTTGTCAGTGACTTACGACAGGTCGGTGGTTTTCTCCGGTTTCCACCACCAATAAAACTGACAATCACGATATAACTGAAATATTGTTGAAAGTGGCGTTAAATACCATAACACAAACCCAATTCCCCGAATATCATTGCTGCATTTTGATCAGATCGTATTTGAAGAAGCTTTTTCCCTTCTAGCTTCTAGAGGTAGAATGTGGGGGTGTTGGTGCATGTTTTCCGAAAAAAAACGCCCTTTTAATCCAGTAAAAATATTTCAGCTTCGTCTATGTATATCAACAATATTCTATAAAACTATTATTTTTATCTGTATTTAAAACAATTATTTATATCTATATTTAATAATTACATTTTTCATTTTCAGTACCTGGGGGATTGGTATGAAATATACAAATTCAATGCAATTTTTGAAAATGGTCAAGCCTGCATTAAAGCCAACTATAAACTGAAAGAAAATGGACATCTTCGTGTTTTTAACACTGGAAATAAACCGTAAGTTTACCAACATAGTTTAAGTATATTGTTTATTTCAGTTATAATAAATTTAGTGTCAACTTATCCCAAAATGTTTATCTTTTTTATCAGGATGTCTTGAAAACCTATACTGAAATATACTCTCTTAAGCTTTTAACATATTTAAAAATGGTAATTTATTTTAAACCCATCAACACCATCTCAAGTAAATAAACTGGGTTCCTTTAAAAAAAAAGTCATTAGAACTGAGAACAAGGAGACTCCTAACATATTTATTTGAAAATGTCGTTTTTATGTTCTCTTTGTTACATGTTTATTTGTATAATTGTCACAAACTGTATTGTCTAATGACAATAACAATTTTGAATTTGAATTTCAATTTCATTTGAATTTGATAATTATCTGTATTTGAAAATTGGAATACCTCGTCAATCGAATAGTTCCTTTGCAATACATTACATCAATTGCTTTCATTGATTTCATTGATATTAAGCCCAACGTTATTATGAAAAGAAAGTTTAAACAGTGATGGTCATCAATTCCACCAATATTAACAAAACAAACAATCACCTCTCATCTTAACCGAACTTATGTTCTTAACATGTTCACATATGAGTACTTTTCTCAATTTTATGTCTTTAAATACTTGCGTATATTTCCTTTTTTCAGAGACGGCAAAGAGACCACTGCAGAAGGAGACGGTTTCATTCCAGATCCAAAGGATCCTGCACGGCTTAAAATTCAATTTGCCAAAGGTAAGTTTATCCAAAAAAATTAATCTTATTTTTTTCCTCGACTTTCTTATGTTGTGAAGCTCAAGCCTTTACTAGTTAACCTTTTATTGTCAAAGTTTGTTATATGTATAATATTTTTTAAGTGCAAAGTTTCTAAAAACAAAAACATTAAATATTTTAGAATAATATTTACACATTAATCGGTGATATGAATAGAGGAATGAAAAAATAACAGTTATCGACAATTGTTAGAAAATCTAAAAAGTATTCCCAACAATTTAAACCACAATATGAACTGAAATACAAGACATTTACCTTAATAATCTAGAACCAATGACACATGTCGAATGTTCTTACTGTTAGAACGAACCAATGACGTCTACCGAAACGTTTTTGAACGAATGACATTTATGCAAACTTCTTAGAACCAGCGACACATACTGAAACACCAATTGAAGAATTATACAGAAACGTCTTTGAACCAATGACACCCAGAGGCATAGGAGAGGACAGGAAAGTTGTTGGGGGGGGGGGGGGAGCTTGAGGAGTGGACCGGAAAATGTGTGTGTGTGTGTGTGTGTGTGGCAAGCTTCAGAAGAAGAACGGAAAGTGGGGGTGAGAGGACGGAGGCAAGCATTCAAAACTAACGAAATAGGTTAATTTTTGCTTCGAAGCATAGCCTTATGCCTTTTTGCTTTCATGCTAAAAATTAAGCTTTTTCTTAATTGTAGACAAACAAAATTGAGGGGAGGGGGGCAAAAACATAGTTTGAAAGTGGGGGCAAATGCACCCTAGGCTCATCTGCCTCTGACGCCTATCAAAACTTCTTAGAACCGATGCCACATCATATATCCAAATACATTTACAAATATCTATTAAACTTAAAATGAACTTTCTAAATAAACGTCAGAGAAAATCGAAGGTGCAATCAAGAATGGACAATCCCGAGACGCAGGCAACATTGGGGACAAGACAAAGAGCAAAGAACAAACAAACAAACAAAAAAACAACACAAATAATTGGACAACACAGAAAACTCAAAAGATGAGCAACACACACACACACACACACACACAAAGGGGTCAAAGCCGGAGGTGAACGCAGGTGCTCGCTAAGGATGTGCATTTTCTATTTCTTAAAAGACACCTGCCATGTTAATCAAAGTCAAGCCCGGTAATAGAGGATAGAACATATCTATGTAAAGGGAAAAGATCCATTGCAATTTGAGAAGTGGATATTTCGTAATGGTCAACGTAAATCTTTATACTTCATATGTTGCATTATACCATATTGCATTATACCATATCTTATCTTTTACAGGTGCTCCTTATGGTAATTACTGGGTCTTAGACACAGACTACACCAGCTATTCTCTTATATATGCATGTACAGACATTGTATTTGGAATATCCCATGTTGAATTCGCCTGGATTTTAGCTAGAGAGAAAACTATAAGTGATGAGATTAAAGACAAACTATTTAAAGAAATCTCAGATTTCAAAATAAATACACAAAACTTTATGAAGACAAATCAGACCGCAGTATACTGTGTTTAATAAAATATGTTTTGTCTATAATTAGTTGTTTGTTAGTTATAAAACATACGAATACTAACTTTACTGATGTATCTTAACATAGAATACCAAACATAAACATACGAATACTAACTTTACTGATAGAATACCAAACATTTTAGTCCCATAAACAATCGATGTAACAAGAAAAACAAATGAGATAAGTATGTCAAAGTATTACATGTCATACGGTTTGACATATCATTGGGAGAAGATGAAAACTCTCTCCAGTTATATTACATGTCTCATACGGTTTGACATATCATTGGGAGAAGATGAAAACTCTCTCCAGTTATATTAAATGTCTCATACGGTTTGACATATCATTGGGAGAAGATGAAAACTCTATCCAGTTATATTACATGTCTCATAGGGTTTGACATATCATTGGGAGAAGATGAAAACTCTCTCCAGTTATATTACATGTCTCATAGGGTTTGACATATCATTGGGAGAAGATGAAAACTCTCTCCAGTTATATTACATGTCTCATAGGGTTTGACATATCATTGGGAGAAGATGAAAACTCTCTCCAGTTATATTACATGTAGATAAAATGTCATAAACATTGCCGCCGTTCTGACATTTCGACTTAAAAAGATATTTCACATGCATCAGTCAATCACTTATACTACTTCACAACAAAACTATGAACTCATGATCTCAAATCACTTTACAGTTACAGGTGACCACAAACAAAAACCTTGATAAAAATGTCATCAAAATGGCCAAGGTTCCGCTAGCTTGACTTTTCAAAAAAAAAAAATCAATTGCATGCGTCATCCCGTCATTATGCACCACTTCACTACAAAATATAAGCTTATGATCTGAAACCATATTTAAGTTAAAGGTGGTACATTTGTACATGAAAAAAGGCGATAAGCTATTTCGATTTATTATATAGAGGTGTCCTTTAAGGCAGGTTTGACTGTATTATCAAAGACCTGTAAACAATGGTGTAGGATGCAAGCAAAGATATACACTATAAAGTTGTATTTCCCAAATTGTGTGTCACTAAAAAGGCCGTGGTCCAGGGGGTCAGGCTTTTCATATAATAACCTGACAACACCCCGACGATAGGGCTCCCCTATCTGCCACCGGGGTGAGGGGGGGAAGCTGAGTAGCTCTGTGGTTTTGAGCCCTGGGACCCTTCATCAGTACCCAGTCGCCGTGTATGATTAAAATAGCTTGTGTTTAAAGTTGAAGCTGAAACATAGTAAAAATAGCTTGGGTATGAATTGTGTTTGAATCGGTTAAGGAACTATCCTACTAGTGTGCTAACAATTATATTATCACACGTTACATTTCTACGAGATGATGATGATGTCGGACTTTACTAAACCAACATGTTCGCTTGGCGTTAATCAACAATCAATCACTCACTATCACTCACTATTACACTGTAATATCTATTAACTTTATATGATAACAGAGCATTAGAAAATACAGTCAAGCCTATATTAAATACAGTCAAGCCAATATTAAATACAGTCAAGCCAATATTAAAAGGCCACTCAAGGGAACCTGAAAATTTGGTTTTTATGAGCAGTTGCCATTTATATACAGGTAAAAATTGCATGCACTATTCATTAATGGGGGAAATGAGACTGTCCTTTATAGACAGTGATTTATTATATAGAGTGTCCCTTTAAGGCAGGTTTGACTGTATTATCAAAGACCTGTAAACAATGGTGTAGGATGCAAGCAAAGATATACACTATAAAGTTGTATTTCCCAAGTTGTGTATCAATAAGAATGTGTTTTCACTGTTTCTATGTACAGATTCCTATGAGTGGCCGTTCATGTCATTGGTGCGATAATATACGTGTATATACGCGTATATTATCAACATATACGCGTATATTGTTGTTATATACGCGTTAATACTTTAAATGAATTTTAGGGTATATACTCGTATATATACGCGTTACTTTATTTGTATATAGCGTTACTTTTGCCAAAGGTGTCAATCATTCAAATCCAATCAAAACTGCCTTACTACGTTCGGCTCCATCAAGGGGACATAACTGCGAAAATTAAGCTGGAAATTTTCACCTGTTTATTACCTTTCACGTATATTATCAGAGATGTCTTTCTGTAGAGTGTCAGTTGGTAAGCCGAAAACAGTCATCCACGGTCTTTTTAATTCTTTGCAAAAATCTATCTCTGTCTCCGTTTCCGTTATAGTTGGCAGCCATATTTGTCTTAAACCAGCCAGTTTAAAAGCGCAATTTTCATTGGTTAAATCAACCAGGCAAATTAACGCGTATATAAGAATTTCAATGGAATATACGCGTATATTATCAACATATACGCGTATATTGTTGCTGTATAGATTGTGTATATTTACGCGTATATAACCAATAAATTAGATTATTATACCTCAGTTGCAATTTTCTATATAAAAATCAACTCGATAGTTTTACTATTTTTCCAGGCTTATGTCGAGAAGTTTACTTCACCGGTCAGTAGTTTCCAACTATTTGACCGACACTGTCACATTGTTTCGCGGAATTTTAATGCCGTGTACGGATTGGTTACTTGGCTTTACTATTACATTCGGAACTAATCTGCTTTCGTAAAATTCGAGAGACACTACAAGTGTGCAGACGTTTCGAATATGACAGGTAGATTTGTGTCCCTCACAGCACAGGAATCGGAAATTTTATCAA
Organism: Gigantidas platifrons; assembly: GCA_002080005.1. Classification (NCBI taxonomy): domain Eukaryota; kingdom Metazoa; phylum Mollusca; class Bivalvia; order Mytilida; family Modiolidae; genus Gigantidas; species Gigantidas platifrons. The sequence continues at coordinate 712,410 of MJUT01003471.1, forward strand.
TATGATGAGAAATGCGTCATATGGGTAGTGAAGTTTCACGAACGTAGTGAGTGAAACGAACAGGAATGCAACGCCGTTTTGGAGAAATCGGCTCTGGCTCTTTAAATCTCCGAAAAATTAATAAAAATTGTCAACACTCTAACCAAATAACATTTTCCTGCAATTATATGTCATTGTTCTCTTCTCTAATCCTGTCATTACCCAATTTTATCGTCTCAGTTGACAGTTCCACTTTACCGAGAAGCCATTGCGTGACGTCACATTGACTACGGAACAAACTCGATAAAACCAAAAAGTATATACTGTTTAAGACATCAAAAAATTAAAATGTTCCAGTTTTGTGGCGTATTTATTTATTTTCATCAACTGAGGGGGTCAACGATAACTACAATTACCGTTAACTATTTTCAATGGTAAATTTTCGTAACAATAAAGGGAGAAAATGTGACGTCACGCAATGGCTTCTCGGTAAAGTGGAACTGTCAACTGAGACGATAAAATTGGGTAATGACAGGATTAGAGAAGAGAACAATGACATATAATTGCAGGAAAATGTTATTTGGTTATAATGTTGACAATTTTTATTAATTTTTCGGAGATTTAAAGAGCCAGAGCCGATTTCTCCAAAACGGCGTTGCATTCCTGTTCGTTTCACTCAATACGTTCTTGAAACTCCGATTGCTGTGCTCACAGATGATGATTTAGCAAGAGCAAATTTTACAATAAGTATCCTATATAAATTGTGTGTTGTTAATAATAATTAATTTGAGTCTTATAAATAACCGCTGTATTTATTTCTTCTTTTCGATAAGATGAACGAAAATTAAAATTTTTATTTAAACGAAGAGAAGTCAAACACATATACACCCATAGACGAGTTTTAGTTTGTAAATAACAGGGATGCTTTATTTAGACATATTACATTAAATATAAGTCGTTGCCGTTCACTGCATTCACTGGGTTCGAAAAATTGTAGATGTCTTAGATTGAGAGGGTCGTATGGAAAACCATCCAGAAATATTATTGTAACATTTTAATACATTATTTTACAATTATTTATTCATAAACAAATCTGTTGTTTGTAGGAGGGCTCACGTCTTATTTGTATTTGTTTGTGTATAGTGGTGTCCAACACATATTGTGTTGTGTTTTTTTTGTTTTTTTTTCTTCGTCTTGTGTGACCTGCGTTGTCAGTTTCTCTTTCGGTATAATAAAACACTTATTAACTAGATATTCGGGGAATAGTAAGTTTATTGACCCCTTGATACCAACTATTGCCATTGGCTTCGCCTCGGGCAATAGTTGATATCTCGGGGTCAATAAACTTACTATTCCCCTCATACCCAGTCAATAAGTATAAAATAATATTACAACAATATACGCGTATATAGCAACAATATACGCGTATATTATCGCGCCAATGACATGAACGGCCACTCATAGATTCCTCCACTGATGAATATAGAAAGTTTTCAGATGAATCACTATATTTACATTAGAGTTATCTCCCTTTACTGGTGTTCGGTAGTTGCTACATTTCACACATAATAAATGAACTATGTAACTGAGTAAGTATATTTTCCCCTGTTTCTGAGTGCTGTCGTGGTGTATTTAAACACCCATCATCCTCAATCCAAGATGGCTGACATTACCATAAGAAGAAATTTCATTAAAGGGCAAAAAAAAAAAAAGAAGAAGAATCAGCTAAATTTTTCTATAAACCAGGTGAACGACTACAGGCTCCTTTGAGACTCTAGTTTTATTATTTAGCATATTAGGAAGGTATGCAGTTGTGAAGTATCATTGTAAAATAATCAACGTCCTTGATCAAATATAGGTCGTAATTGAAACGCAAACATCTGTGAACCTGAACAAACAAAGACATCTGGTACAATAATGTTCCGTACAAGTGCCAGTAGACTAGATCTGTATTCTGATAAGGAAAGCAAACTCATTATTATCCTTACAATGTTACGATGTTTAAATGTTATCTAACAAAAACGTAGATATGAAACATAGTGCGCATGACGCGTTAAGGGAATAATCTTCATCAGATACACTCAAAGCCAAAATATTTGAAAACCAAATAAGTTCAAAGTCTTTGGGAGCAAGAAAAGCAAAGGGCATACATACACTAAATGAATCAGATAAAATTACGGCAAAAAATAATTCTCAAATATAAAAAAAAGGGGGGGGGGGTCATAACAGCGGACGAGGCTTGTTAGTATAGAATGACAATTGTATTCGTTTGTCTGTTTCGAACGCATAATGATTAGATGGGGTCGGGAATGTTAGCCTTGCAATGGGACATCAACGATCACCGTGACAAATTGGTTTTACGTACAAGGAGCGTCGATTACCTCCACACACGATGCAGTCACTAACGACCCGTCATAAGGACGAGTTATGTATTTAATTAGCATTGCACATCTACGTGGATGCCCCTTTCAGTGTTTGGGGTACGCCCCAAGTGGAGAAACTTGATTGATCCTATTCCGACGGGGATTTAAGACAAAATAATTTTAATAGGCCCATCCCATTGTAACATTTACTGTTCGTAAACTTGATATCGTCATACATATATATAACAGAAATTCTGTTCGTTTCAATCAAGACAGACATGGTAAATATAAAGTCGGAATCTGAGCACCCTTGTCAAATTTTATTTAGTTTACGGGGATAGGACTACGGGGATCTTCCCACAGATTTATAATGTAGAAATGGATAAGCCAGCTGCCTATTTTCAAATCTGACAACGAAAAATCCGAGGCATCCTGTTTTACCGTTGTCTATCCATTAGTCAGCATATAGGCTAGAATTCAGGACTTGGAGGAGAAGCTAAAAGGTCTAGAACAGAAAAATATATTCAATGAGTTGGATTTTCCCATTGCTGAGTCAGAAATAGCTAATGCTATCTCTAAAATTAGGTATAATAAAGCTCCAGGGCTAGACAGTATATCAAACAATATGATAAAAAATAGCCAAACCTTTCTTATAAAATGTTATAAGAAAATTTTTAATGCATGTTTCGCTAATGGTATATATCCTGAAAAGTAGGCGGAAGGCTATATAACCCCTTTACACAAAGCCAGTGATGTATATGACCCCAACAATTATAGGGGCTTAACAATTACAAGTTCTATTGGGAAACTGTTTAATCGGGTTTTAAATGAAAGATTAATCAAATTTTTGGAAAAGCATAATGTTATTAATGGTTGTCAAATAGGGTTTACCAAGAAAGGCAGAACATCTGACCACATGTTTGTCTTGAAAACCATAATAGATAAATATTGTAATGGTAAGAATGGAAGGGTGTTTGCCTGCTTTGTTGACTTTCAGAAAGCGTTTGACAAAGTTATTCACACAGGAATTAAATTAAAACTTTTGCAGATTGGTGTAGGGTCTCGTTTTTATAATGTAATTAAAAATATGTATACATATAGTAAATCATGTATCAAAATTGATAACTGTATGACTGATCCATTTCCAGTTGAGCTAGGAGTAAAACAAGGGGATAATTTGACCCCAAATTTGTTCAAAATTTTTTTGAAAGATTTACCAAATTATCTAGAACTGTCCCCTGATCCAGTGTTAATTAATGATAGAGCTATTCATAGTCTTATGTATGCTGATGACATAATATTATTATCCAGTTCTGCAAGGGGACTACAGAGAAAACTTGACATTCTTGATCAATATTGTAAAGAATGGTGTTTAAGTGTGAATACTAATAAAACAAAAATTATAACATTCAACAAGGCAGGCAGGCTACTCAATTTTGATTTCAAACTTGATGGTGTTAGTCTTAATTATGTTTCCAAATATAAGTATTTGGATATTATGTTTTGTGCATCTGGATCCTTTGCCATTGCACAAGAAGAATTGTATAACAAATCACTGAAAGCTTATTTCAAATTGGGAAAAGATTTTTTATCACTTAATCCAAATATACATACTAGTCTACATTTGTTTGATCACACAATAAAACCCATACTCTTATATGGTTGTGAAATATGGGGTTCCTTCAATCCATTCACTTCTAAATTTAGAAATGGAGAAATGGGGTGACTTCAGTAGGCTTTGAACATATTTTTGCTAAAGGTGATGCAGAAAAATTACACCAGAAATTTTGTAAATTTATATTGGGTGTTCATAGGAAAGCTACAAATATAACGGTTTTGTCTGAATTAGGTAGATTTCCATTATATTTTAATATTATCAAAGCTATGATAAAATTCTATAGAAGGCTTGAGAAAACAGAGTCAACCTTTCCACTGTTAAATGATGCATTTCTTGAATCCAAACTGTTGCACCAACAAAATCATCCGTCATGGTATTCTTCAATAAAATTTATATTAGATAAAATAAGTTTATCATTAAATGTCGATATCACTAAAGTTAATAACAATATGTTAAAAGAATATTTTATTAAAGAATGGAAAAACGGACTAAATAAGTCAAGTGATGGAAAGTTATGCACTTACGTTTTGCTTAAAAGCAATTTTGGATGTGAAAGGTATTTATCCCTTATTAAAAATTTTGACATGAGAAGAAAATTTACAAGATTTCGCATATCTGCTCACAAGCTTAGTATTGAAACTGGTAGGTATATTGGCATTCCCCGACACAACAGAATATGCACTCGGTGCTCTATGAATGAGGTTGAAGATGAACAACGTTTTCTTTTAAATTGTCCTGGTATGGAAGAATCCATGAAAACTCTTCATATTACAATTGATACAAACTGTAGCAATTTCAAAAAACTTGATATTAAGAATAAGCTCATTTGGTTGATGAATTCTGAAAACAAGGATATTCTTTTAGAACTCTGCAATTTTATTGCACTCATTTAACAAACAAAAAAAAAGAAAAAATAATAATAATAATAAATAAATTATTAATGGAGCATTGAGTGTATCTCTATTAAAATTGTTGGCTGCCTCGGTATTCCAGATGTTTTATTGTATAGTCTTGATTGGGAGATACATGTAGATACGTTTTCATAGATTCCTTTAAATTTAAATATATATTATACGAGTTACATTGTCCTTTTAGCAACTGCCCTTGGTGACCATTGCACTTGAACGATAATATATTGTTTTTATGCACTGGTTACGAGGAGGACTATATCTTTTCATTATTATATTATAATAGTTACGAGAAAGCTTATGGCTAAAGCCTTGTATAATATTGTTTTTGCAGAGCATTACAACCAGAAAATGTCCCTTCAACACCTGCCCTTGATGACCACTACATTTGGACGACTATACTATTTGTCCTTGTGTACTGGTCATGAGGGGGACTTAATTATTTCTTTTAATTTTATTTGTTGTATTGCTTTTTTATATATGTGAGTGTATATATGTGTGTATGTATGAATATGTAAACTAACACACATACATTTAGCTCTGCCCTATGCCATGTATTCTGGACTGCTGAGGTAGCCTTGTTATATTATATTACAAGATAGTTTCTATATACTATCTGGTTGGATTAATGCTTGTATATGTTTATATGAGTTAATAGTAATCCTTTATTCTGCATTGTATTTGTTGTAATATTTAATCATTGTAATACTTATGCCCCTTGTGGGTCCTTGATTTGGTAAATAAAAGTTCTTATTCTTATTCTTATTCTTATAGGATGTATGATGTCTTTAGCTTACTTCTACAGTTTTGTCCATTAAGAAATGTTTTGTTTTGCAAGTTGTTTTTATATATGTTTAAGATGTGCATGTGGTTAAGATTATGATTTTGATTAATTTATCACAAAATTACAGGTGGACATTTTTCACAAATATTTATACATGCAGATTAAACTATTTATTACATACTTCCGACATCTAGAAAAGAGACACCCATATTGGCCCGAGACACCCATATTGGCCCTGGCTGATATGGAAATGATCTTGTAGTAATCCAATAACCGGTTGTTTTCCCGGGGTGTGAAAATATGGACAGTTTACTTCCGGTCATATTGGTCATACAAAAATGCCTTTATTTTAACTTTAGTATGTAATAAATTACGGTAATAACGTTTGTGCAGCTGATTTAATGAAAAACGAAGAAAATTACCACACCTTTAGAACAGTTCTAAAATCTGATAGAAAAACAGGTAAAATTACAACACCTTTAGAACAGTTCTAAAATCTGATAGAAAAACAGGTAAAATTACAACACCTTTAGAACAGTTCTAAAATCTGATAGAAAAACAGATAAAATTACAACACCTTTAGAACAGTTCTAAAATCTGATAGAAAAACAGGTAAAATTACCACACCTTTAGAACAGTTCTAAAATCTGATAGAAAAACAGGTAAAATTACAACACCTTTAGAACAGTTCTAAAATCTTATAGAAAAACAGGTAAAATTACCACACCTTTAGAACAGTACTAAAATCTGATAGAAAAACAGGTCAAATAGATACCCATTATATATAGATTCTCCTTCAGTTGCCCGTGGGTTACGATATTTCTCCAATCAAGAGAGTTAAATTAAAAAATTTAACCACAAGCCGTCAGGCGAGTGTTTAAAATTTTAAATTTAACTCTCGAGAATGGAGACATATTGTAACCCACATGAGCAAGTGAAGGAGAATTTGTTTCACCCATTATTTAACAAGAAATTTTATTTCAAAATTTGAAATTAATGCGGGGAAAGGTTGTTCACTGCTCAATTCTGTCATCCTATGACCAGTTAACAGTCTTTATTAATATTGATATTTATGGAAAGGGACCTGCTTTCAGTTATAGACCTGTCAACATTTAGTAAAATAATGGCAGGAAATTTGACGGGAAAAAACATTTCGAAGTTTTCGCAAATGGCAGCAATATGAATATCAAATTCTAGCAGAGAGGCATTTCATTTTATTATAACGTTTTTTCATGGAAGCAACCATTTCAAAAATGCTAACAATAAAAAAAATGGGACTTTTTCGATGGTCTAACAATATTATTGATGAACCTATAACGATGTAGCAGATCTGTTATATTATACATTAGAATATATGCACTCGAAATGTTATTATTTAACTGTTAACATCTAACAAGAATCAATGAAATGGCCAACATTGTAATACAATAATGAACCATCGGACCAACGAACCTTCCGATCAATTAACCTTCGGTCCACTGAACATTCGACCTAATGAACAGTCGGATTATCGATACGCCACCAATATAGTAACGTAACGATAAACCACTTCTTAACTAATTGCCACACTTTCACATACCAATCAAAACATGGTAAAATATGTTCAAATACACAAGAACATAAAAAAAAACTATGGATTCTTATTCATAATCAATTGTCTGAATAATGGCGTGACGTCAACGAAGGTCTTTAATAAGAAGCCTGTAGTATCGAATTATGGTATATATATTGTTTAACTCTGCCTCTTCTGATAGCCTCCTTTAACTCGTTGTACTTTTTGATCCTTGATATTTTTATTGATAATTTATAGGTCACATATTTATGTTACATTATCCTGTTGACTGTAAATTATTAACCTTTCATAGGAATCCATAAAATGATAGAGTCATTAGATCTTAGGACGTCAATACATAAGTAAATTGTTACTTTGTATTTAATCAATCTTGATGTTGCTGTTTTTGTTGTTGTTGTTTTGTTTTGATTTTTCTACTTTACCATTATCAGTGTAATATGCGACTAAAAGATGTATTTTTTTTCATATTGAACATAACGCGTGCTCGCCGCGAGTGCGGTTGATCGTGGGTTCAAGCCCCGATCGGGTCAAACCAAAGATTATAAAATAGGTATTTGTTGCTTCTCCGCTAAGCACGCAGCATTAAGGAGAAATAGCAAAGACGGGTTGGCTCGGAATCAGGATAATGCGTCCGAGCTGGGGCGAAATCTCTATCCGCGGACTATTGTTTCAGTGAGCTAGCACTACAAAAATCCAACTAAGCGTGTTGGTCCAGTACAAAACAGACCTCATCATCATCTCATTGAAATTAACTTGTTCTAGCCATGATATAGCTGAAAATTTACGGAATTGGCGTTAAACAACAATCTCTCACTCATATCATAGCGAAATTAGATTAATTACCTGGCCATTCATGAATCACAATAATGATGATTTTTGGTGTTTAACGCCACTTTCAGCAATATTTCAGCTATATCATGGCGACCAGTTTTAGTGGTGGAAGAAACCGGAGTATCCGGAGAGAACCACAGACCATGGGCAATCAACTGGTAAACTTTATCACTTGCGGTTGCGAGTTAAGTGCACCCTTTTTTGTAATTTACAAAGCCGGGCGCGAACCCACGCCGTATTGGTGATAGGCTTGTATGAGTTGCTAGGTAATCCAACTACCTAGCTCATTGAGCCACCCGGGTCCTCTGAATCACAATATATTTTAAATACCCTCTGTTAGTTCACATAGTGGAGTTATGGAAAAATAAAATAAACAGTAATGTTCAACAATTCCGCCAATATCAACAAAACGAACAATCACGTCTCACATCAAACTCCATAGTTGCTGACTTATTTGTCTTTTTCATTGTTCCTAGCCTACTTGCTGACTGGGTTCATTTTATTGTTCCTTTACTACTTGTTGACTGGTCTGGTTTTATTGTTCCTTTACTACTTGTTGACTGGTCTGGTTTTATTGTTCCTTTACTACTTGTTGACTGGCCTGGTTTTATTGTTCCTTTACTACTTGTTGACTGGTCTGGTTTTATTGTTCCTTTACTACTTGTTGACTTGTTTGGTTTTATTTTCCTCACCCTACTTAGATTTATTGTTCCCTCCCTACTTATTGACTTATTTGGTTTTTCTATTATTTCTTTCTCGACTTGTTTGGCTTTTGTGTTGTTTCTTCCTTGACTTGTTTAGATTGTGTGTTGTTTCTTCCTTGACTTATTTGGATTGTGTACTGTTTCTTACTTAACTTATTTGGCTTTTGTGTTGTTTCTTCCTTGACTTATTTGGATTGTGTACTGTTTCTTACTTAACTTATTTGGCTTTTGTGTTGTTTCTTCCTTGACTTGTTTGGCTTTTGTATTGTTTCTTACTTGACTTATTTGGCTTTTGTGTTGTTTCTTACTTGACTTATTTGGATTGTGTGCTGTTTCTTACTTGACTTATTTGGCTTTTGTGTTGTTTCTTCCTTGACTTGTGAGGATTGTGTGCCGTTTCTTACTTGACTTATTTGGCTTTTCTATTATTTCTTTCTTGACTTGTTTTGCTTTTGTGTTGTTTCTTCCTTGACTTGTTTGGATTGTGTGTTGTTTCTTCCTTGACTTATTTGGATTGTGTACTATTTCTTACTTAACTTATTTGGCTTTTGTGCTGTTTCTTCCTTGACTTTTTGGCTTTTGTGTTGTTTTTTACTTGACTTAATTGGATTGTGTGTTGTTTCTTCCTTGACTTATTTGGATTGTGTGCTGTTTCTTACTTGACTTATTTGGCTTTTGTGTTGTTTCTTCCTTGACTTGTGAGGATTGTGTGCTGTTTCTTACTTGACTTATTTGGCTTTTGTGTTGTTTCTTCCTTGATTTGTTTGGCTTTTGTGTTGTTTCTTCCTTGACTTGTCTGGATTGTGTATTGTTTCTTCCTTGACTTATTTGGATTGTGTGTTTTATCTTCCTTGAATTTTTTGGATTGTGTGTTGTTTCTTACTAGACTTATTTGGATTGTGTGTTGTTTCTTCCTTGACTTGTTTGGCTTTTGTGTTGTTTCTTCTTTGAATTGTTTGGATTGTGTGTTGTTTCTTCCTTGACTTGTTTGGATTGTGTGTTGTTTGTTACTTGACTTGTTTGGCTTTTGTGTTGTTTCTTACTTTACCTATTTGGGTTGTGTGTTGTTTCTGCCTTGACTTAATTAGATTATGTGTTGTTTCTTCCTTGCCTTATTTGTATTGTGTGTTGTTTCTTCCTTGCCTTATTTGGATTGTGTGTTGTTTCTTTCTTGACTTATTTAGATTGCGTGTGGTTTCTTACTTGACTTATTTGGATTGTGTTTGGTTTCTTACTTGACTTGTGAGGATTGTGTGTTGTTTGTTACTTGACTTATTTGGCTTTTGTGTTATTTCTTTCCTGACTTATTTGCCTTTTTTGTGCTGTTTCTTACTTGACTTGCTTGGCTTTTTTGTTTGCTGTTTCTTCCTTGACTTGTTTGGATTGTGTGTTGTTTCTTCCTTTACTTTTTTGGCTTTTTTGTTGTTTCTTCCTTGACTTATTTGTATTGTGTGTTGTTTCTTACTTGACTTATTTG
>MJUT01003471.1:724563-739713 GCA_002080005.1 Gigantidas platifrons
TTTCTTACTTGACTTATTTGTATTGTGTGTTGTTTCTTACTTGACTTATTTGTATTGTGTGTTGTTTCTTACTTGACTTATTTGTATTGTGTGTTGTTTCTTACTTGACTTATTTGTATTGTGTGTTGTTTCTTCCTTGACTTATTTGTATTGTGTGTTGTTTCATACTTGACTTATTTGTATTGTGTGTTGTTTCTTACTTGACTTATTTGTATTGTGTGTTGTTTCTTACTTCAATTATTTGGATTGTGTGTTGTTTCTCACTTAACTTATTTTGGCTTTTTTTGCTGTTTCTTACTTGACTTGTTTGGCTTTTTTTTTGTTTCTTCCTTGACTTGTTTGACTTTTTTGCTGTTTCTTCCTGAATTTGTTTGGCCTTTTTGCTCTTTCTTCCTTGACCTGTTTGGTTTTTGTGTTGGCCCTTACTTAACTTGTTTGGCAATTTTGTTGTTTCCTACTTGATTTGTTTGGCATTTGTGTTGATTTATACTACAAGACTATTCCAATTTTCCAATTGTAAATGTCCCCATTCATGCCAGCAGCATTCACCTGCATATGGAGTATATCCCTCACAGTTAAAATAATATTTATTGTTTGTGTTTCCTATCGGGATTTAAGAGGGTTGCTGGTATTTAGAAAGCTACAGAACCAAAGTCTTCTAGTGGTGAAGTGTTTGAAGAAATCACTTCGCCATAATGACTTGCTTTATCGAAACGGAGTATATGTTTCGCAGATGACCTCGAATATGTTCGGTCTGTCGTAGTTATAATCCTGTCCTTTTTACTTCGTTCATGACTTATGGTGGATTATGACTTATCATCAGATTTTATACATTAGGAAGACTTCACTGGCGCCAGTAATGGAGTACGAACTGCTTACCTGTCCGGGGCGCATGGGTTCAGTCCCGGTCTTTAATTTGTTTCGTGTTGCGGAGTCTTTAGTTTTTTGTGTAGTGTTATGTGAACCATTGTTTCTATAATTTCATATTTTTTTTACCATTGTATTTTCTGTCTTTTGATCTAAGGCTCAGTCTGATTACCCCTTTGATATCTTCAAACTCTTCTTAATACATTGTATATAAAAGCAATATTATACAATAAATTCATTATTTATCTTCAAGTTCCATCATATCATATATATCTACTCTGATTCTTATCATATATAATGAGACAGACTGTCAGACACATGAAACAAATAAATGTTTCTGAAACGGAAATTTTTTTTGTGTAAATTAACTGAGATATTGTTCTAAACAAATATCTCATTAAATATGGTTCGCGACACACGATGCTTTCCTTTTTGTCTGACAAACACACATGGTGCATAATGGTGTATGCTATTTTGTATTTAATAAATATATCAGAGTTTTATTTATGCATCTCATTTTACGCCATGTTTAAGTCATATAATTTCATGTCTTGATAATGTTGATATGTTTATATTAGAAATATGTTGGCGACTATTAAACTTATGATGAGATCATCTCATCGTGTTTGAGCAATTTCCTATGAAGAATAAATAGCCTCTTGTGCAAGTTTATGCATTGTATATATACGATATAGTGTTGTATCATATGGTCTCCTTTACCCGAATGACACTATGCTCGATTATAACTTTAACAAGGGCAATGCAAAACGTGGCGTATCCCCTCGCCTTAAAATTTGACCCCGTGACCTTGACCTTTGACCTATGACACTGAAAATGCACAGGGTCCCAGATTCTCTTAAGGACTAAGTATGTACCATGTTTGGTCAAAATTCATTGAATAATGTTGATTCTAGAGTGTTCACAAGGATGTTACGGAAGGACGGACGGTAGCGTTACTATATCCCTTCGCAACTTCGTTGGCGATGGGATAACAAGCGCAAAACAAAGCGTGGCGTATCCCCTCGCATAAAAATTTGACATGGTGACCTTGACCTTTGACCTTGGAAATCAATAGGGTTCCAGATTATATTAAGGACTAAGTATGCACCAAGTTTGGTCAAAATCCATTGAAGGATGTTGATTCGAGTGTTCACAAGGATGTTACGTGGTAAAAATTTGCATCCGGTGACCTTAACCTTTGACCTATGACATTGAAAATCAATGGGGTTCCAGGTTCTATTAAGGATTAAATATGTACCAAGTTTGGTCAAAATCCAATGAAGGATGTTGATTCTAGAGTGTTCACAAGGATGTTATCCGGTAAAAATTTGACCCAGTGACCTTGACCTTTGACCTTGAAAATCAATAGGGTTCCAGATTCTCTCAAGGACTAAGTATGTACCAAGTTTGGTCAAAATCCATTGAAGGATGTTGATTCTAGAGTGTTCACACGGATGTTACGGAAGGACGGACGGATGGAAGGGCGGACGGTAGCGTTACTATATCCCTTCGCAACTTCGTTGGCGAGGGGATAATAAAGTGCATGTACCTTATGATAGATTAACAACATGTCGGCAAAATCTGTATCTCCTCCATGAACAGATATTTGCCGATTGCCTTGTTCTAGACACCGATAACAATTGTTTTGTAAGATTACTCGTTTAACGCCAATTCAGCAATTTTTCAGCTATATTATGGCGAGAACAAGTTAATTTTCAATGAGATGATGATGAGATCCGCTTCATTCTAGACCAACACGCCGAGTTGGATTTGTATAGTGCTAGCTCACTGAAACAACAGTCCGCAGATAGACATGTCGCTCCACTCGGACACATTATTCTGATTCCGAGCCAGCCAGTTTTTGCTTTTTCTCCTTACTGCTGCGTGCGTAGCGGAGAAGCAACAAATACCAAGTTTATAGTCTTTGGTTTGACCCGACTGGGGCTCGAACCCACAACTTACTGCACTCGAGGCGAGCACGGTAACCATTACGCCCTCGATGCGGATTAACTTCTACTTAACGCTATACTGCTTGTCGAGTAAAAGAGAGTGTTAACGTCTACATATTATTTATGGACATAATCTGGCATCATAATCGACTTTTCATGGGCCATGTGTAGAGACTTTTTTTTTAATTTAAATTACTTACACAAGTATGACTCGAGCGACATATGGCAAGTGGACATGCGAGACATCGAGGGGGTGGGGTGGGAGGACGTTTAATATCAGCATGGTGATTGTATAATTATTTTCCACTAAATGATATATTATGTAAAGAAGGTTTAATGTATATATGTGCTTAACTGGAAGATACACAAAAACACTAAAAGATCAAATTTAAATATGTAAAATATGTAACGGTATAGACGATGAATCTCATTTTCGTTTTGAACTGTGATATTAATAGTAACAATTTTGAAATACATCGGTGATGATAATTGGAGGTGAACAATCAACCCATGTCCCCGTTCAGGAGCGAAACAACAATGGTAGCAAAAAAGCACGGGCCTACACATATTTTTGCAACAACAACAAAAATTGCAAAGAAAAATGTGCTTGCTTCATTTGCATTTGTGCATGCGCGCTTGCTGCCAAAGGTTCCATACTGTCAATGTAGGCTAGTAGCATGCTCTGAATGAAGTGCGGAAGCACGATCGGGTTTCTTCGTTTGTGGTCTCGTCAATTAAATGCTTCTATAGTAGAGCTCTTCTTGGAGAAGTGACAATTACTGCAAAAAGCTTTTTTGCAACATAAATACGAGTCAAAGAAAACTTGACACGTTTTTTTAAGCTAAATTCTGACACTCAACAGCCCACTCCTGATAAAAACAAGGGTGATCGTGACATAAATGTGTCAGAAACAATCTCAGAAGGTCCTTCTAGTGTCGCCAGTGCTAGTGGGATAAACAAGCATGGACCACCGTATATTGACGCTGCAGGCATCACCTTGAGCAATTTGCCACACATGGATAAATTAAGCCTGCTAGAAGCTGAGTGGATTGATGCTCACACATTTACATTTCCAAACAGGTAACAGTCTAGTTACAATAATGCAACCCTCACTTCGATTTTTTAAGATATAAGTAAACTGCTATATTTATACGTACAATACATTTCTATATCAATACAAGAAACCTCTCACCTAAAAAATCAAATATAGACAGTAATTTGTAATTTGATTTGATCCTGAACTTCATCAATTTTAAAAGCTTGCTGGACATTTCATTTGATTAAATTATCAAATATGTATTTATAGATTAAAATGACCGAAAATAATGAAAAAACAATGAAAAATGAACGTCTTTCTAGCATTGGCATCTTGCACATTCACCGGAGCAAAAGTGTTAACATTGAGGATATCATAGACGAATTAGCTGGAGCTGCCAACAGGAGATTGGCTTTCGTTTTTAGCGATGATTCCTAAACTTTTCCAGATTGAAATAATACAATTGTATCATCGATAAAAATATGTTTTAGTAAGGCCTTAACTTAATGAATACTCAAATATGTGGCATGACTATATAGCTATTAATGAGATCACTACCACCCCTTAACTCAAATTTAAAAAGTAAACAACTACAGGTAAATGATTTTCCTGATAATTGTCAAATACCAGTGGCATGTTTTTTTTTTAAACATCGGGTCTCTGTTCATCTATTTTTATTGTAGTTTTTAAACAGTTTTTTTTCGAATCCTCCTCTTTATAGTTGAAAGACGACGTAAATATTGTTGATTGAGTTTTCGTAATTTCATTAAAAAAAACAAAAAAAAACCCACCAGGGCAGAGCACCAGGGCTCAGCCCTGGACTAGCTGGGCACCTTCAGCGGTTCCCAGACCCTTTCCCGATCGTGCCTACACATTAATTTATACTTTGTTACGCCCCTGCCGTTGAATCTGGAGTGCCACACTGGTCATTCTTAGGTCCTAGTATGTTTCTGTATTATAAAACGATATTCCAGTCGTTTTTTTTAAGCTCCACCATACGTCTTTTTGCAGACGACACCATTTCAGACATGCTATAAAATTCACTATCACAATATTGCAACAAGATCTCGACAAACTTGCAATACGGGTAAGAAATTCAAATGGTTTTACAACGTGACAAATGTTACTCCCTGTCTGTCACTCGAAATAAAGATCCGATTGAATTTAACTACACTCTCCATGGTTATCTACTCGAGTCGTTAAAGGAAGACATATTTCTTGGTCTAAAATCAGACAAGTTTTAAAATGGAAATGCCATGTAAATAACGAAGGTGAATAAAACGCTCACCTTTCTACATTGAAACCTCGGTAAAGAAACAACCCTATACATCTATAGTTACACCACCACTTGAGTATGCTTGCTCTGTCTGGGAACCCTAAATAAAGGCTAACTCGATCAACTCGAAATGGTCCAACGCAGGGCCGTCACCAATAAACAGCGAAACACGTCTAGTGTTGGTGGTATGTCACAACACTTGAACTAATACAGTCTTGAAGACGGACGTAGAGATGCTTGACTTGTCATCATGTATAAAATAACGAAAATGTAGCTATTACTAAAACAAGACAGACTCAATCCACCCTCGAGACAATCACCTAAAGATATCTGACTAGAACAACATGTCACAGCCAATAGCTTTATGAAACCTGTATAGTTTTAACCTTTTTCACTTGTCATGTACGACCTCTGACATAATCTTCAACTTGTTGAAGGCGGTCAGTATTTGAAGGAAGAAAAAATACGGATATATATTTTTTGTCATTTCACGCATTGCATTATCCCCTTTCCAGTTTTCATGTACATTGTGTGTACAATATTTTGACTTTCCCGTGTCACGCTAATTAATAAATCCGTCGATCCCGCGCTCGGACCTGAATGACACACACATTTAAGACCTCTGACAGAATATTTAACAAATCGAAATTTCTAGTTTTAAAAGTAGAAATTCGACATTTAAAACGTCAGAAACTTTTTTTAAGTCAAAATATTGATATATTTAAAGTCAAAATTTTGACTGATTATTTTTATGAATGTCCCTAATACTAGATACTATAAACTATAAGCTGTGTGAAGTGGTACTTATGCTTGCAATTATAGAAAATTGTATATTGAAAGAAAAATCGTTTATTTAATCTGGTAATATTCTTTTTGAAATTGACAGACATATGCACGGTGTTATGAAAATAAAAAAAAGATATAAAAATTGTTGTACATGTATTATATCTATGAATATAACGTCAAAAAAATGTACAAGCTCCGCAATATATGTAAAAAAATGTGTAATAACAATATACAAATAAATACAATATATACATATATATCTATATTTATTACACAAGTCAATAATTATACAAAATGAGGATTAAAAAATCAATTTATAACTAGAACTAGTTCACGAAATAGCTCCATAAAATAAATTTCCACGATTGGTTTTCTTACATAATGATCACTTTAAATTGATGATAGCATTGTATCGGATGCTGTTGATCATAATATAATGATCTCGTTATAATTACGAGAGATCGATAGAAAAACAATTAACTTCAGATGTCCCAAATTTTTCAAGCAGCTCTTTTTTTTTCTTCATGAGCAAAATCAATAACATACAACCTGTGTATTGTTAGTGTCTGTGTATATATACCTGAGATCGATCAAAACGACCGTTCATGTGTATATTAATTATTTATTTGTCACTGTGTAAACGTTGGATTAACTCGAAAACGAAAATTGCCTTGGTTAACGTGTTAATGTTAGTATCTTATCTTCTGTAACATGTGGCGCTTGTAGAGGCAGCTATATTACAAGACTCTTGGCCAATAGTAACGTGCGGCCATATATGGAGACCCGACCCAAGGAGACTGATACTGTGTTATGTCCGACATTTTCGCATAATTTATTCACCCTGTTGTTGTAAATTTCGCATCATCTTATTGTATCTTTTCAATATAGAATGGTATTTAATTCATAGAGAATTTTCGATAACAAATTATGAAGGCTTTTAAATATTGGCTACGCCTGCGCTACAGCTTTGATTGAAAATAGTATGGCATAGATAAGTAATTTGCTGAGATACAACGCCATCTTTTCTTGATACAGATACAGAGTCGAGTGAGTGTTTATATAAAAAAAATCTTACATCTGACGTATTTCTTATGTAACAATGTGATTTTATGAAATAACAATCCGTCTGCTCTCTGGATTTTAAGCGCCAACCACATCACCATACAGCTAATGGTAGGATGAAATCGCTGAACAATTATTATTCACCTGACTTTTTCTTAATTAACCTTAATTTACACCAATTCATTGATTTCTGTTTCTGACGAGTCTCATAGGATTATGTCAGCCATTTTGGATAGAGAATGCCGGTGAATTATTTTCTTGGTGGATTTATGTGGATAATGTTATTTGTTTCTGTGAAAATACATATCTAGTGGAGTTTTACACCCTCCCTCCATGTGGGTAGCATCTAAATGACAACTGGAGGAGGCCGTTTCGATTTTGATGATGGGGGCACGTACAGTGGTGGTTGGGAGGATGGAAAAGCTCACGGACACGGAGTTTGCACCGGCCCCAAAGGAATGGGGGAATATTCCGGTGCATGGCAATACGGTTTCGAAATTTCAGGAGTTTACACGTGGCCAAGTGGCAATTCTTTCAAAGGCCAATGGTTTCAGGGAAAACGTCATGGATTAGGTGTCGAAACAAAAGGGAGATGGGTTTACAAAGGGGAATGGACTCAAGGATTTAAAGGGCGATATGGCGTCCGACATTCGACTTCATCTGGGGCTAGATATGAGGGAACTTGGACCACTGGATTACAAGATGGATATGGATGTGAAACTTATGCTGATGGGGGTAAGATTTCTGCACGGTTATATATTGATGTTCCCATTAATAACCTATGCATGTTCCATGCACCTCCTAAAACGCACACATTCCGTTCGGATTGATGTTTGCATTTGAACTTTTTCTGCTTTTAAAAGAGAAATCAAATATTATATGATTACTATGCACTAATATAATGAAGGAATATTAATCCTAATCGTGCTAGTCGTATATCATTACATTCGTTTGCGAGTATTGAGGAATGCTGTCCCGATTAGCATATAATTTCATACAAGCATGCGAGGTACACAATTCCTCAGTATTAGTACACCCCACCTCCCCCCTTTATTTAATAAATAAAGTAAAAATATTGCAATAAAAAACCTGTTACATACGTGTCTCTTATCTTCAAAGATGCTATTGTAAATATAGATCATAAGGCATTGTTTAACATTCAATAATATTCTTCATATTTTATTACATTTGTGCAACAAGTCAACGGTGGTACAATTGCGATAGAGCAACACAGAAGAAAGATGTTATGCCCTTCGGAACACGATACAACCAGTTGTATATTACATCTGAATACCAGTTGATAATTTACAAAATGTACTGTGTTCTTTCAAACAAAGCCAAATTAGAATATTTGTTTAATTACACAACACTTAAAAAAATAAACTCAAATCGACAGCATGGTATTGGTTTTTTTTTAAGTTAAGAACCTGTTTGTGTTTTATTTATTTATTTATAACACATGTTTGATTTATCTCTGGAGCATAATCCAGTCATTATAAACATAAATGGGAAAATTAACAACATATTAGCCATGTTGGAAAGGACGGTATAATAACACCATTAGCTGATTCTGTAATCAATGAACATTAACACACATCTTGTTATCAGCATCGGATCAAGTTTCCGTTATAATGTGGACATGGTATGGTGGGGTATTTTCGATTATATTCTATTCTATTCTATTCTGAGATCGACTGGATCGAACACCATAAAAAGAACTATATTTGAAATAAATATATTATTTTATAAATAGTATATTGCTTTTAACGTTGGGGCTATTCATCAGCCATACCGTATACGATTCGATTCTATTCTGGATAGTCTAAACATCATATAAAGAGACTATATTTGAAATAATATATTATTTCTTTAATAGTATATTGTTTTTAACGCCCTGTTTGAGACAATGTCATCAAGCCATATCGTCAGGTGGCGTGAAATTTCAATTGAATATATTAAAATATGAAAGAGTAATGACGGATGAAGATATAAATTATTTATAACCACAAGTAATAACAACAGTTAATAGGTCGAATAAAAAAATAATAACATAATATTAAAAAAATGAAAGAGTAGAACTATAACACAAGCTATTTTTTTTATTATTATACAAATTGATAACTTAAAAAGAAAGAAACATAAAATGGTATCCACGGTGACGTTTGTAAATGGGTTGTTCGTCATAACGCCACGATACAGCTGAAACAATGCTAAAGTTGGCGTTAAACACCAATCAATCAATCAATCAATCAATCAATCAATCAATCAATCAATCAATCAATCAATCAATCAATCATGTTTGTCAGATACAGCGGGCATCTGTATACAGATAAGAGAAACATGTTCCATGTATATAAATAATGAATGGAATACATATAGGTCATTGTTCTTCATTTAAAATAAAAACATAGGTGTCATCCTATGACCTAGATACGACGACATGACAAAAGTTACTTGTTCATTACGATTTTTATCCATAGGAACAAGGAATTTTGCCAACTACAGATTGAATTTCATGTAACTTATTATTGTTACATCTGCTGTGACATCTATCCTGTCAAAGTTAAAAAAAAAAATCTCTAATAATACATTGTTTAAAATCCGTATAAGGAATTAAAACAATTAGGTCTTGGTTCACACAGAGGATCCTTCGCTTTCTGATCCACGACTCTCTTCCTGTTGACTGGAAAATTCAGAGGTATATAATCTTCTATATAATTTTGGGAAGAAGTGTTTTGGCGTTTGCCACTTTAATTGTCAATTTTAAGAGACATGGAAGAAAATCAAAGCACATTATGAATATAGATTTATCAGATGAAGAAACAAATTTGAGAACAAGTATTATGGCATTTGCCATTGTATTAAAAATGAACTCGTAGGTGGATGATGAAGCAGTCTGTATAAAATGCTGAGTGGAGTCTTAAGATTTATCTGATCTAACTCCAGCAATTTGTTGCTGAATTGTCAAAAGATGTGTGTCAGACGTTTCACATTTTCAAAGTTCAGAATCATAATTATGTAGATTTGGTATTCACCCATTAAGGGTTGTTTGGATTTTTTAGCAGATTCTATTTCGTCCAAATTAGCTTGATTTAGTTTGGTTCCATATTATTACTGCAGATCCAGTTTAATTTGTCTGTTTTGTAATGAGGGCCAGTTTGCTTCAGTTTGGTTCCATACTGCAGACCCAGTTTAATTTGTCTGTTTTGTAATGAGGGCCAGTTTGCTTCAGTTTGGTTCCATACTGCAGACCCAGTTTAATTTGTATGTTTTGTAATGAGGGCCAGTTTGCTTCAGTTTGGTTCCTTACTGTAGACCCAGTTTAATTGAGTTTGGTTCCATACTGCAGACCCAGTTTAATTTGTCTGTTTTGTAATGAGGGCCAGCTTGCTTGAGTTTGGTTCCTTACTGCAGACCCAGTTTGATTCGTCTGTTTTGTAATGAGGACCAGTTTGCTTCAGTTTGGTTCCTTACTGTAGACCCAGTTTAATTTGTCTGTTTTGTAATGAGGGCCAGTATGCTTCAGTTTGGTTCCTTACTGTAGACCCAGTTTAATTTGTCTGTTTTGTAATGAGGACCAGTTTGCTTGAGTTTGGTTCCATACTGCAGACCCAGTTTAATTTGTCTGTTTTGTAATGAGGGCCAGTTTGCTTCAGTTTGGTTCCTTACTGTAGACCCAGTTTAATTTGTCTGTTTTGTAATGAGGACCAGTTTGCTTCAGTTTGGTTCCATACTGCAGGCCCAGTTTAATTTGTCTGTTTTGTAATGAGGGCCAGTTTGCTTCAGTTTGCTTCCATACTGTGGACCCAGTTTGATTCGTCTGTTTTGTAATGAGGGCCAGTTTGCTTCAGTTTGGTTCCTTACTGTAGACCCAGTTTAATTTGTCTGTTTTGTAATGAGGGCCAGTTTGCTTGAGTTTAGTTCCTTGCTGTAGACCCAGTTTAATTGAGTTTGGTTCCATACTGCAGACCCAGTTTAATTTGTCTGTTTTGTAATGAGGGCCAGTTTGCTTGAGTTTGGTTCCGTGCTGCAAACCTAGTTTGATTCGTCTGTTTTGTAATGAGGGCCAGTTTGTCCCCCCCTTTTTTACACACACACACACACACACATCAATTAGAATCAACTATGACTATTATAAAATGTAACAATAAAAAGTAGAACTACATGATGGTGTATCAATCATTTTATAGGTATGACGTACGTGTAGGCCCATAACTAATACAACCATAATGTAGTGTCGATCGAATTAACGATCTGTTTCAATGTAATGGTACAACATATACATACAGCATTCCAGTCAGTGCTGACACAATTTTTAAAATAGTAAATGCCTTGTAAAAATACACTCAATAAGTCAAGGTCACCTATAATAAACAAATTAAATAATTATTTTAACATTTATTGGTGTTTTTAAAATAATTTTCATTTTCGAATGAATTGTGTATTTCCGTCGAAATTAGGCAAATATTATATGCTAATAGCTGATGTAGTTGTACAAATACACAGTCACTGTAAACGCAAATTCTATATTTCCCGAAATGGGAGGGGGAAATGCCAAAGTTTCATATTAAATAGGGGTACCCCAAATAATGATCTCTCAAATAATAAGGAATTCCATGTTGCCGTTGTCATATTAAATCAGCATTGATGGATTTGCTACACCAATAAAACTGACCACCACGATAAGACTGAAATATTGTTGGAAGTGGCGTTAAACACCATAAACCAAACCAAACCTAATCCGAACGTTGTGTATGTACATGCAAGGTTTGTGCGGATTACTTGAACCTTTTTTTTTTAATTAACTTAAAAAGAGAGTGGTGTATAGTCAAGACAAAGTTCTGACTGCTTGTGTGGAGCCGTATTCATAGAACATAATTATTTGTTATGGCCGTCTTTAAAACAAAACTGACAAAACATGTCGTGACCACATACATTTCCCTTGAAGTCATTAATAATAAATATTGACAATTTGTCTGTGAATACGATAAGAATATGCTTCATATGCATAACTTATTTCCACGGAGTTCGTCATGGCTGTGATCGTATGACAGTAGGATTTATACAATCAATTCATCAATGCTTATCGCCGCCAAAGTTAGTGTAAACAGTATTTATTATTCAAATACAAATAAACAAAAATATTACGATATTATGATTATACATTATTATGTATTATACAAAGTTGCCTGGTGCTCGTGACCCCTCGGATTTTTTGTTGTTGGAGGACCAAAAAAAATCCGAGAGGTCACGAGTACCAGACTACTGATGCAGGTGGGTGGTTTTCTCCGGTTTCCACCAATAGAACTGACCGCAACAGTATAGTTAAAATATTGTTGAAATATACCCACAACACGAACTCTTACTCATTTTAGACGATGACCATAACGCTATGTAGCTCTGTGTACATATTTTTATTTATATGGTTAAAAATCTACACTAAATATTTACAGCAGACGTGTTCTTATCTCTTAGGAAGCCATTATTTTTTTATACTTAACTTTTTAATTGTAATTATGATGGAGGTAGTTAGGGGTTATGTTGCATAACGTCACTTTCAACAATATTTCAGTTAAAACGTGGCGGTGAGTTTTATTGGTGGAGGAAACCGGAGTACCCGGAGAAAACCACCGACTTGACGCAATTCACTGACAAACTTTATGACATAATGTTGTATCGAGTACACCTCGCCATGATCGGGATTCGAACTCACCGCTTTGGTGATGATAGGCACTGATTGCACAGGTAGTTGTTAATCCAACTACCATACGATCACATCCCCCCCTTTTTCCAATTGTTATTCTGATAAAAGAGACCAGTTCATCATTGATCTAAAATGTAAATTTGTGGCAGTTTGCGAACCTAGAATACAAGACCAGGGAATATACATTCAATATAAAAACTGGCAAATATTTTTACATCATAATACCGCCATGATCATTCAAAAGTCCACCATGTCTATAAAAATCCACTTCATCAATCATATATAGTGTGATCAAGTCGAGGCTAATTAAGCCGGAGAATAAATCAGTTTGGTGTCAATCAAACATCAATATGAGATTTAAATAAAAATGTATTGAATTTTGCACTACAAGTTCTTGACATGAATTCTTAAGTTCCTGACATCAAATCTTAACTTCATGACACGAATTCTTAAAATCACATTTGTTTAAATATATAATACAATATTGTATCTTGAAGGCAGCATAGTTTGGTCAAGGGAATTTAAGTAATGAAATCGCACAGCAGCTTTGTTCAGTATTTAGCAGACGACATTGTTATATTAACCAAGTTTGTCAGTGACTTGCGGTAGGTCGGTAGTTTTCTCCGGTTTCCTCCATTAATAAAACCGACAACCACGATATAGCTGAAATACTGTTGAAAGTGGCGTTAAACACCATAACTCTAGCCCTATGTTAGCCAGTGTTTAGAAGAAAGCAGTTGCCGACCATTGCTGTAAAGAATACACACAAGATTGTAATTAATACTAGTTGGAAGCTAAGTTTGACTGTACTAGATTTATTTGATCCCATGAGCATTGATCGTTTTGGTTGAACGAAATTATTTATGGGTACCCACTCCTGCAAATTTCTCCCATACAAACCATATTTTCTTCCGAGGACACGCTGTTGATCATACAATTTTATTATTTATACTAGATGGAAAAAAAATGCCCAAGCCCTACACAACAATATAGCTGAAATACTTCTAAAGTTGGCGTTAAACATCAATCAATCAATCAACGAGATCCCACAACACAAGATTTGCCTCACAATGCAATTTATTCTGTCAAAAGGCATCAACCGAAAAGACGAATGTCTATTAGAAGGATACACACAATGAAAGACGACTGGCTTGATGACGGCCGTCAGACATTATACACAATTTGATCGGTTGTAAATATTGATATAGTCAATATCAAGTGTCATTGGTTTTACAGACATAGCAAATAGAATAGGTCATGTGACATAAACTTACCACATTGATTTGGACGACAGTTGTAACCTTATACAAAATATAAAGTCATCCATGACACAATTTTGACATCGTCTCTGTTTTATTGATCATGGATAAGAGTCAGTCTTCAACAATTTTTTATTACTATTTTTATTTTTATATGTACAATGTTTTATTTTTCCAATGACCTATATTTCACAGTTTGCTGGATTTTAGTACTTTTTATGTCCAAGTTGACTGATTAGTTTGACGTCCAGGATACAGGTGAAAGTCCCCAGGACTCAAACCCACAAAGCTGCACAGTGATCCCTGTGTGGCTCGATTGGGGAGGGGGGCTGTCGGGTTAAGAAATATAGGCCACTAAGACATATTGTGCGCTTATAGCACCATCACCCTAATCCCTGGATTTACTGTATGCGCTTGGCGCGGAGGAAGATGTCGATGATACTCTTATAGCTACCTCATATCTGCAGAGGCTATTAATTCAACTGTTATACACCTAAAAGTGCATTGCTGTTTTAAGAAATATATTTGAGAAGTAGTATGGTGGTACTATATGTGTCCATTGATTGTGCTCACCTGTTGCCGTTGAGTTCTGTCTTCAATACAATTCCGCTTAACTCTTTACAGGTTATTTGCCTGTGTTGTTTCATTCAAACTGAAGAAGCTCATAACTTACCTGTATGATACTACCTGTATGATATGCTTTTCTTCCACAAGTACTTTGTATATTGTATGTTTACGTTACTGTCAGCTTTATCAAAAATGTTAAAAACCAGATAAAAGTATGGTATGTGCAAAGATCTACGAACGTACTTCAGTATCCTATAAATGTAATACCGAGACCTTGTAAATCAAACACGCCCATTTTTTCATTTTTAGCCAAAATGATGCCCAAGGTGTAAAAGGGATATTAGTAACATGATAATGAGTAAATAGTCTTAATGTTGATGTTGGCGGAATTGTTTATCATCACGGTTTAAGTTGTCTTTAAGTTGTTCGTTCAGTTGATGTTGGTGGAATTGTTTATCATCACGGTTTAAGTTGTTCGTTCAGTTGATGTTGGTGGAATTGTTTATCATCACGGTTTAAGTTGTCTTTAAGTTGTTCGTTCAGTTGATGTTGGTGGAATTGTTTATCATCACGGTTTAAGTTGTCTTTAAGTTGTTCGTTCAGTTGATGTTGGTGGAATTGTTTATCATCACGGTTTAAGTTGT
>MJUT01003471.1:744073-763273 GCA_002080005.1 Gigantidas platifrons
AAACACAACACAGAAAACTAAAAAGATGGGAAACAGCAAACTTTTGGTCATTGTTATAGGCAAACATACATAAAAACACAATACAGAAAACTAAAAAGATGGGAAACAGTAAACTTTTGGTCATTTCTATAGGCAAACATACATAAAAACACAATACAGAAAACTAAAAAGATGGGAAACAGTAAACTTTTGGTCATTTCTATAGGCAAACATACATAAAAACACAACACAGAAAACTAAAAAGATGGGAAACAGTAAACTTTTGGTCATTTTTATAGGCAAACATACATAAAAACACAATAAAACATGATCCCTCCTACAAACAAGTGGAGGTAAAGACGAACAGAACATCGTTTTTTTATGCGGAAATCGTAACGGACATCACAACACGGAACTAAGAACGTAAAGACATATAAGAGAATAATATAAAAAAAAAATTAATAGATGAGCAACACGGACCCCACCAAAAAATATCGCCTAGGGTAAGCAGTTCCTGCTTCTTACAAGACACCCGCCATGTTACAAGCCAAAATGTTGAAATCTCACACTTCTAAATTACACAAACATAGAAAAAGCTATAGCCTAACATGGCATCTATTGTTAACTCTTTAATGCAGGTTTTCTTTGCTAAATTATGGACAATCCCAATAAATTGATGGAATACTTATTCTGATCTTTCATGAAGACCATTAATTTCTTTAGATGCTTGTGACTTATTGATATTAAATCAATTTGTCCTACGAGTAATGATTCAGTAATTCAGTGTCAGATTCTTCCCTCTTAACCAGTAGTCAGTAAACTATGAGCATTCACTGACCATGCTACTGTACTGTCCGTGGTCATATTGTCATTCCCACTCATTTGTATTTTCAACGGACAAATATTTGTGTACTTACACAGGAGGCCACTAAGCCGGCTTCCCTGTGCGTCTTGTGTAGATCGTTGTTATTGAATAAAGAAAAGCTTAACTTTCTCGGAAAAGGGAACGAATGCGATTCGCATTCTTAAATTGTACTTGTATAATTAGGGCCCCTAAGTCGGATTCCCTGGGCATCTTGTGTATATTTTTATACAAACCAGGTGTTGTCGAATAAAAAAAGCTTAACAATTTCGGAAAGGGGAACGCATGCGATTCGCATTCTTAAATTATGTTGACCTTGAATAGTTATTAATTAATTGGATCATTAAAGATCCCCCTATTTATAACAATATTGATATTTAATGATAGTTTTTAGCTGTGAAATTTTGTAATGGCATTTTATTGATTCATCCAATAACAGCTTTCTTTCTCAACAAATCTAGATATTGGATATGGAAAGAACACATGTGTATATATATTGTATATATGTTTTCCGTTTTGCATGACAATGCACGTAAACACACAAAATTACTCCATTCAACATGAAAACAATCATCTGAAAGATTTTTGTCACCATAGTAACGAGTCAGATCGCAGAATTATTGATTTCATTTAACCTATATTGTGTCTCGGCGACAATTCTCACTTCAGAACCACAAAACGAAGATATATGATCTTTTTCTTCGTTTGGAAATCACAGCATTTAGTGACAAAAATGAATAATTTAGTCGATAATTGAAAACATATTAAATTGATAACACTTGATTGATTAGATCTGGCATTTATAATAAAGGCATCAATGTCATATTTTATTGTTGATTAAATAAAAAATAAAGTGCAATTGACAGATACATATAAACCAGAGGCTCAACTAGCAGTTGTTCATTTATTTTAAAGGGACCACAAAAATGACACGGGGTGTGTGAATTCATTTAAATTCGTGGATCCCAGTTTTCATGGTTTGTAGAATACAAATGTATATTCGTTCAAACGTAAATTTGTGGATCATCTGTGACCTGCTTGTCAGTATGTATTTATATGGTGATAATCACGCCACGATATAGCTGAAATATTAATAAAGTTGGTTTTAAACACCAATCAATCAATATGGTGATAAATATTCGTTGAATTATTAATTGCGTGGTTTTTTCTTACCCACGAAATTTGGTATAAACTACAAATAATAATGACTTCACAGTATTCAGTAATGACGTTGTTTGTTGGATCAGTTTAGAACGTTAATCCCTACAAAGTTTTGTATGAAGACTTGTATGGTAGCGAGTCCATTTTACGGGGGTTTTAAGCCTGTGGTTGTGTCCTACAAAGTATGAATGAAGACTTGTATGGTAACAAGTCTCTTTTATGGGGTTTTTAAGCCTGTGGTTGTGTCCTACAAAGTTTAAATGAACACGTGTATGGTAGCGAGTCCATTTTATGGGTTTTTTAAGCCTGTGGTTGTGCCCTTTAACTCTCTATGGTCATGTTAGCATGACCAAATGACAAAATTGTATTTCGACACTATGAACTATCTAAATAGGAGTTTACGTCTATGAATAAATTGAATATTTTCGCCAATTTTTTATTTTAATTTTCTGTCCCCCAATTTTATGGGCCAGGGCAAATATTTTAACCTGAAAGATGCACAAAAAAAAAGTTCTGACCCTGCAGTTTTTTAACAAGAAATTTTAGTAAAATTTGAAAAAAAAATACTGATTTTTCATGTAAAAAAATAATCCGATATTGTTTGATGTGAAAAAAAAAATCATTGCCCGTCCCCTTCTCCATAACAGTTGAATGGTCGGTCCCTTGCATTTTACCACACGTTCAATGGTTTTGATTATCTTGTATATACTTCTTCGTGATTTAGATAGCAGAAAAGCATGTTTGAAATCATCCGTTGTTATTTAATTGTCTTCTTTATAGAGGGTGAAATGACCGTAAAATACTGGTAGCATCTGTTTTCTGGCAGACTGATAAACATTATAAGAAATCGTGATGATAATTTGGGGTTGTGATGGGTTATTGGTCTTTATCGTAATTTTCAGACTTTTTTCAGCTATGATGTCGTTACTACAATACAGTTAAAACATACGTGTTTTGAGGTTATATGTTGAAACGCATTTAGTAACTTAACAATTTTAGATAAGAATAGCTGACTGACAAAGAGCACATAAATGAATGAGTTACTTTTGTTTTGTTTATACCTCTCGGAGCTATAGTGTTCGTACTTTTCTTGTCCAGAAACTTTCCCTCTCGTGTCTGGACCTCTTCTCCCATTTTGAATTGTTTTTAAATATTTTGATTTTAAGTCTTTGTATAGCTCCTACATTCGTGTGACAAACCGAAATGATATGTCAATTTGGGCTTGCACATGATGTCTCTCATGATTATTCATACGTTTATAAAACGACAAGACTGTTTCACCCACATAATATGCCACATTCTAAATTGTAAGATCTGCAAAAGATGCATGGTATATTCTTCCCCCGTGACTTTACTGTGGAACTTCTCTGTTGTTTCAATGTTTTTTTTTAAGTCGGGTAGAACCTATCCCACACACTTTGCATTGTTCAATCCTTGTTTTGTGTGTAAACACTTCAGTTCTCATCAAAACGTCTATTGAGCTTTTATGTTTTCTGTAGGCGACAACCAAAGTTTCTGTGAATATTTTACAGAACTTCAGGTTGGTTTTTTTTTATATCACCGGTCAATGTTCACGTATGGTGTTTACTACACTATCAGGTGGTATGTAAGCACAATGACAAGGGGACTCATTGTTCACTTTCTTTTAATTGTATTCTGTTCAAGAAGTGATTCTCTAGAAACTAAAATGACCTTAGGGAAACCACTGTTAAAGTTTTATTGTTAAATCCCTTGACCACACAGTTCATCAAGCCGTCTCTTTGTTTCTTCCAATGAACCAATGCGTTTCACTTGAGGAGGGCCTGATTGTAGGGGACGTTTTTGTTGCATTGTTTGGGAGTGTCAACTTTGTGGTGAAAGATATTTAAGTTTGTAAAGTGGTTTACTACTGTTGACATCATTCCATTTAGTACAAGGACATGACTAAAATAGAAACAATCGTTTTAAATATTTCATGAATGAGTTTTATAAACAAGTGTGTATGGTTGGATCTTGAAAGAAACGATTGACTTTTTCTTCAACGTCTATCAATTTAATGTCCACATCAACTTTTATTATAAACAAGGAGGTGTGTGTGGAGGGGTGGGGGTTGTTGACGAATGAGTGTCTGACAATTTTGTTTTTCAAATTTAAAAATAAGAGTATAAAGACAATGTGTAAAAGTAATCCCATGAATTCTTGAACTGGTTTGAAGGCGAATTGAACATTAATGTTCATGGTGCTTTAACAACTGTGACATAAGTTGTGCCTGTTTGAAATATAAGTCCACCCCTCCCCCACCTCACCGTTTAATATCTACCTGAAGAAATTGCTAAACATTTTATTCATAGAAGCAACTAATTTGTTCTTGACCAATTTTGTAACTTTGTTGCTGCTCTAAATCCAAGATGACAACCACAATGAAGCATATATAATTTAACAAACGGCTCAAACAATTGTGTATAATGGTTATTTTCTCACAAACTGAACTATCTGGACCCAAATTTTACCTGAATGATCACAGATCGTTAATCCAAGATATTAACCACTGTTACTATAATTTTTTGTATGGTTTTATAGAACACTGAACTGTTTGAACCTTAACTGTAGATGGTGAGCATCAAATGATAATTTTGAATTTTCCCTGTTTTTTTTAATTTATACATAGAAATTGAAGATGGCCACCATGGACATGCGTTTTATTTCAGAGATACAGATTTTAAATATTGTATTCCTCGATCTTCCCTTATACTCAGAATTGTGAATAGGATTGTTCCCGTAAAAAGGAAAAATGAACTTGTGATTTGATAAAAAAAAAAAAAAAAAATAGCTAACGATTAATTTCAATGACTAGCAGATGCGTTGGGACTGGCTCCTTACAACACACCTTGTATAAGTTATAGTTTCAGACATAAAGCGCTGAAAAACCGCAAGTTATGTAAGAAAATAGACAAACGTTTTTGTCCTCTTAATCATGGAAATCCGGCTTGTATAAATTGTACTTTCAGACAAAAAGCGCTGGAAAACCGCAAGTTATGTAAGAAAATAGACAAACGCTTTTGTCCTCTTGATCATGGAAATTCGTATTGCAGCCAATTACATATATAGGCATACAAGACAGTAAGCCGTAATTAATATAAATTGCTTTGGCTTTAATCATATCCTGTGTTAATTAGCCACAATTTCCTCAAAACCATATGTTTATTAATAGTGCAGGTAATGTATATATATACACACGAAACTCGTAGATGATATATCAACAACATTAAGATTTTTTTCTCTCTACTTCTGTCTATTCATCTTGAGAAATACATACTTCATAATATACGTTGTGTCGTTCAGGCATAGCTGTTCCTATCCAGCATGACCCAGCGAATAGCTTCAGATAATTAATAAGAATAGAGAGAGAGAGAAACCACAGTCAAACCTGTATTAAGAGGTCACCTTTGGGATAGAGAAAAGGTGGTCTTATAAAGACAGGTGACCTCTTAAAAGAGGTTCAATTCATATAAAATTTTCTATGATACATGCAAGACAAAAAAAATGGGACCTTTTAAAACAGGTGACTGCTTAAGAAAGGTGACCTTATGTGCAGGTTTGACTATATATGACAATCACAACATAATACCAGTGCTATTGTTTTACAGTTTTATTAAGATGAAGCTAAATTTAAAAAAAAATCAGTTATTGGAAGTATAAATTTAAATTAATTTTGGACCAGATTCATTTTTACACGATACCTGGCTGTCTACTCTAAATATCAGATGATACCGGTTCATCATAGTAAATGTTCTTACGAGGCCAGCTGGAGGTTAGTATTTGATTTTCACTCGGGGTGGGCTAAACACTAACTGTTTTAGCCATTGGTATTCAGGGATATTAACCCCTCCCCCTTTTTCGTAATAAAATGTTATCTCTTACTTGATGAATGTTTTCCGATTTGATGTATATATTACTACTATTGAAGTATCGTTTATATTCATCTAAGATCAAGCAATAGCATTTAATTGATCTTAATTGAATACAAATGACACTTCGACACAACAAATAATAAAAAAGGGGGAGGGGGGGTTGAGTGTTACAAAAAGGGGTCATATCCTTTAACATTGAGTAAACAGCGAATTAACTGATTAATTGCTAATCTTGGTGGATCTGACATTTCTTTTGGAGAATTATTACTTCAGTGAACTAGTATTGTAAGATCTCACTCTATCGTCCAGTCCAATTAAACATAAAAGTAATTAGTTAAATTTGATATTGCGAAAAATTAGAATGATGCGCATCAAATTCAATATTAGCACAATAACACATAAAATTACATGTAGTTCGTTCAATGTTACATGTATATAGCGAAAAATTAGAATTCACAAAAAGGTCATTTCCCTATATCATGTAACTAACTATACGTCTCATATTAATATTATAAATATTTGAATTGTATTGTTATGAAATATTGATTAACGGTCGTGCCCTGAGTATTATGAATTAATCATATAAATGATATTACAATTTCTGAGAAATCGTATTCAATAATATGCTATTCTTAATATCATGCTTACAGTGCCTTTGATGACATTGGAATACATTTATTGCTATATTTTCCTTTTTTTTCAAGCTATTGAAATTAATACAAAATGTCAGTTACGACATGTAATCAATTACAGTACTTGTTTATTTCGAAAATTTAACAGTTGAATATTGAGCATTCAACAAATTTTAATGCCATATTTCAACGTTGAGAAATAATCCTAGCGTCAGTTTTTCAATTGGTGTCAAATTTGGCCGCGTAATGGTGGCCATTTTTATTATGAATTCACCACACAATTTTGCATTATTAATTATGTACCTTTTCTAAGATAGATTCAAGTGGGACATGTTTTGTTTAGCGAAAATCAATGTTTATATAGCAGTTTATATTGAAACTGACACCTGACCCAAAGAGTTATGTGAGCAGTTGCCATCACTTGGCGTCCGTCAGTCGTTTGTCGTTAGCATTTCGCATTTAGATCTCCTCTGAGACTACTTGGCAAAGTGAAATTAAACTTGCAAATATGAAGTATGGAAGGTTCTTTACAAATATACTTCATTTTGTGCTATATATCGACCAAGCAACATGGATACCATGCAGAGGTAATTCAAAACTCTGATTTGTCAAATGTAAAAGAAAATGCTATATGAAAGTACAAGTCCAAATGATTACTAGTAGAACAAATGTTGTTTATGAGTCCTTCCACTGAGATTCCTCATTTCGTCTTGATCCGGCAAAAAGATGGCTGCCATGGACAATTCTTGTTTCTGATTGACTGAAATTGTTAAAAAAAAATCTTCTCCTCAGAAACAACAGCTTCAACTAATTTTTAATTTATATATAGACCAAATAATGAGTGTGAGGTCCTCTGCAAAATGACCCCTTTTTGTCTTGATCCGACAAATAAAAAAACATGTCAACCATAGGCATATATTACTTTTGATAACAGATTGGCTGAAAATATAGCAATCTTTTCGTTCGAAACTACAGGTCCAAACGATTGGTTATTTAGCATAAAGGATGCGAAGTCCGCAACAAGATTTCTTCATATAATCTTGTTCAAGTGAAAAACTACAAACATGCTTGAACTCAAACATTACACGAATAACCAGGTGAGTCTCTAGTTTAAAATATAGTCATGACTTTGTAGTGTGAAAGTACAATCAGACATGCTCATGCGGTCACCTCTATTAAGCAGTCACCTTTAGTAAAAGGTCATCTCTTTCTTATCTTGTCATAGAAATTTTCATATGAATTGAACCTCTTTTCTTAAAAGACCACCTTTCTTTGTCCCAAAGGTGACCTCTTAATACAGGTTTGACTGTATATAACTAGAATGATACACATGAACCCCTAACCCCAGTCAAACAAATAAAGAGTGATTTGCCTTGGGTGTCCCCCTGTCAAACAAACAAAACCCTACTGGGTGTACGTGTCACTTTTAAGACATGATGACAAAACTATTGGAGAAATGTGATAACATAGCGATTCTAATTTCGCTTGTTCTTTTTTGTTGTGAAAACGTTTTGGGAAAACGATAGATACAAATGATAATTCCACCTAAAAATGGAAGATCGACAAGTCAGTCGACATTGAAATGCGATCAATACTAATAACGTTGTTCTGCAGACATTGATCCTACAACATAGAATTTAATTAGAATTGCTTGACAATCAGATTTTTGTCGAGTTACATGTTACTACATGTAAGGCCATGTAATAAACTCACAAGGTAAACCTTGAACCCGAGTACATTCATTTTATTAGAACCAATAGTTTGATATTGCCATGGAAAACATGAACCACAAACATTGATTTAAGGATTTCAATGAAAAGCATCGATTTTTGTTTGAAATGGTATCAAAAGTTGTATTGGTGTTCAATTCCACTTTAAATGTTTTATTGTTAACTATTAATTGTTATCGTATGGGTGGTCGTGATCGTATGTTAGTTGGATTTACAACTACCTATGCAATCAGTGTCTATCACCACTAAAGTTGCGAGTTCAAATCCCGGTCATAGCGAGGTGTACTCGATACAACATTATGTGATATAGTTTGTCTGTGACTTGCGACAGCTCGGTGGTTTTCTCCGGATAATCTGGTTTCCTCAACCAATAAAACTGACCCCCAAGATATAACTGAAATATTTTTGAAAGTGGCATTAAACACCATAACCCTATCATCAGGTAACGATTGTACAAGACGACATCAAGACAGTACATGAACACTCCTATTATAATTAAATGTATGTAGCTGTCACATGTATTTTGGGAATTATATATTTGTCACTTAAACCAACCTATTAATTGTTGTCCGACTCCTTCCCTTAGATTATGCCATTTTTTTTATCATGATATTGTTGAACTTGTTCTAATCCTGGATATTACTATACAGGACATATTTTGCTACAGGGCAGTCAACAATCGGTCAACTACTAGTATAATTCTGGATGCCACTCCCATGTCATCGTCGGTAATCCACAGCCGATCACACTCCGACACTCTCCACTGATCACCGAGTGGAGAGTATCGGAGCGCGATAAGCCATGGGTTATTGACGATGTTCCCACGTCTCTGTTTTAATATACAAAATCAAGCCAATTTGATCTCCTCTATCTATTGTTAATTTTATATCTGACTGTCCACTGAAAGTTGTCGAAAAGAGAAGATTTCATTTTCCTTAGTTGGCTTGACTATCACCACATTTCTTAACCTGTTCCAGTGGGGGATGATTTTTCATACATATCAAAGTGTATTTAGTGAATATTAAGTTTCAATAGAGAGTGCAATGCATCATATTCTTACAGGTTTTTTTGTGCGTGACAGTGTCTGTCCTGTCTGTCTAGTAATTAGGCCAAATATTCTTTGTTTACTTCTAAAAGTCTCTTTTTTTCATGTCCAATGACTCTTGTTTCTTCTGTCCTCGACAAATATTCAGTATCCACTCCAAAATGCCATCTTTGTGTTGTTTGTCGGCTTCCTTCCCTTCAGCGACTCTCTATATTTTGTGATGACTAGATTATATCTCAGAACCGGGCTTAATAACAGTTCCTAGCGAAATTCGTCCATATTTATTCACACCGAACAAAAGCAGAATATCTTTGTAGAGCGCACCAGTATTCAATAAGATGCTTTTTTTTTTTTTTTTTTTTGCCCGTTTCAGTTTTATGGTTTCATATATTGATTTTGTGGTACTTGGCACGATTTTTTGTCTGCCTTTTTCTAAGCTTTGATTTTTATCATCTTCATTGCCATTTTCTTACAGAAATTCAATTGAGAGTATCCATATGATATTTAATACCACAAATTGAAGGTCACTGTTATCATTGTAATTATTTCCAATGACGTCAAAAGATGATGTCGGACGTATAAATACAACACCGATGAATCGAAATGACTTTTTCATTGGTGTTATTTGGAAAATGAATCGTATAACCTTTTAATTAAATAATTTAGAAAAAATAGATATGTAAAAAATGTCTATAACAAAATCACGTTGTTTTCCAACTTGATCTGTATTATTAGCACTTTGTAAAACATGATTTGTTTTAAGAAAGAAAGAAGAGTATTGAAAACTGTCAATATGTACAATAGTGTTGTGTTATGTGTTTGAATAAATCTAGACTTAACATTAAAAAATGATGTGTTTGTACAAATCTAGACTTAACACTCAAAAATGATGTGTTTGTACAAATCTAGACTTAACACTCAAAAATGATGTGTTTGTACAAATCTAGACTTAACACTAAAAAATGATGTGTTTGTACAAATCTAGGCTTAACACTAAAAAATGATGTGTTTGTACAAATCTAGGCTTAACACTAAAAAATGATGTGTTTGTACCCTTGAATGTTCTCCTCATGAATATAATGAAAAATACTTCTCAATTGGTATTAATCAACAATCAATCAGTCAATGAATCAATCAATCAATCAAGCGAAGGAAATGTTGTATGCACATTGCATCACCATCATCACTGGTTAGCATAACAAGAAGTTATATGTAATATGAAATTATTTGATTGCCGTTTTGATATAACAAAAAAATAATTCTTTGAGATTTTATTAAAATGAAGACTTGAAATAATGAGAGAAAGAAATGTAAACTCACATTATTTACTGGGATCAGTCGACTGAAGACGTAAACCACGACTTACATTTTCCTGTGTATTAAGATCAAAATGGTTAACCAAGAAACACTTTACAATTTCATCAAGGCTGCTCGAGAAAAAAATATATTGGATTAATATTTTCATTTCCTATTTTCATCACGTACCAATTCTGTGTACGACTGATGTTTTTGTTTTTATTTATTCCAAATTAGATATATGAAACAATTATAA
This sequence comes from Gigantidas platifrons, assembly GCA_002080005.1. Classification (NCBI taxonomy): domain Eukaryota; kingdom Metazoa; phylum Mollusca; class Bivalvia; order Mytilida; family Modiolidae; genus Gigantidas; species Gigantidas platifrons. Next base: position 754,925 of record MJUT01003471.1, read on the forward strand.
AATGTAAAAAAAAAGGAGCCGTGGTGGACGTAATCGTATTGTAGTTGGCTTCCCAACTACCTATGCAAACAATGCCTATCAGCATTAACTTTGTGAGTTCTAACCTCGTTCATGGCGAGGTGTACTCGATACAACATTAAATGATAAAGTTGGTCAGTGACTTGCGACATGTTTGTGGTTTTCTCCTGGTCCTCCGTTTTCCTCCACCAATAAAACTGATCGCCACGATATGACTGAAATATTGTTGAAAGTGGCATTAAACAAAATAAACATAAAACCTAAAAAAAATAATTTATATATTAGGACATGAAGACCTGCATGACTGTGCTTGTCATGTGATGAACAGCAATACGCTTTCTTTTTAAAATTGTTGTTTATTTATATTGGGCTTCACTTTCTGTATTTTGAATAATGAAAATAAAAGATTCTGGTACGAATTGTACAACGAACTTGTAGTTACACAAAAATTGCTTGCCTGTCAATTTTGTATACCGGTATTTGAATGACCTTTAAATAGCCAGTATGATCTGTATCAGCTGATTGTAAAACAATAACTTCTTGACCACAAAATGTATTCCATTCATGGCCGACCTTGAACCAGTTGCTCCCAATTGAGCCCCGCGTTGGAATTATCTACTTTTGGCTGTTCAAGTACACACAACAACACACTGCGGGTTTTACAGAGAACAACATTTGGGTCCCGCACCTACTGAGGCCGGCCCTGCTACCATTCTACGATTTGTTCGACTTGGCTCACATGAATATGTATCAAAAGTATAAATCTTAAAACGGTACAGTATATACTATTGTAAACGTGTTTCGTTAACTATGAACCCTTTCATCTATTGTACACAAAATCACATATTGTACATAAAATTACATATTGTACACAAAATCACCTATTGTACACTTTTTAAATTTTACACAAAACGTTGCACTTTTTCATAACATTATCCATGAATCGCTTTTATTGTGTCTTTATGTGGTATTATCTTCTCTTGTGTATTTTAATGAGAACTTTCTTAGCACCTATGCTTTCTTTTTGTATTGCAATGACTGATATAGCACTCAAACACGGTTTGTATTTATATAACAAAACTGTTGAAATAGACATAAGCAAAAAAAAAAAAAAAAAAAAAAAAAAAAAAATGGCGAAAACAGTTAAGACGTCAATTTCATACATGTTTATTATATGACTATAAATATTTCTTTTATCTGATTGGCTGACGTCCCTAGAAACGTTCTTTGATAACACGTTATATTCACCTCGGCCCTCGGTAAATATAATATTCTTGGGTAAATAAATCCTTGTATCCACCTCATTAAAAGTCATTAATTGTATAATATTATTTAACGGTCACATGACTTTGGCATGATTATAATAATCCTTTGATGAAACATTAAACGGCATGATTATAATAATCCTTTGATGAAACATTAAACGGTATTAAAAAGATATAGCAGTCCCCGAGTGACTAGTAGAAAATGTTTAACTCTATGAAGATGATTTTTGGGCATAGCTTAGTATAAAAATACAAAATCAAACATATTCACAGAAAAGAATCCATTTCAGAATTATATGATCTCTGTACATTTGGTAGCAATCGATGATTTTACATCTAGAAACTTTAGACTATGTTTACTTGTAAATGTCTTTGTTTATCGCTTATACACTCTCCACATGTACAGCTGTTATCCTGTGGGAATAATGCATAAAGACTGTAGAAATACTTCTAAAAAAATGCAGAAGATTTACAAAAGATTACCCGAACTGCTACTTACACAACATGTGTATTTACAATACTCTCTCGTGATATTTTAATTCGAATTTCATTTGAAAAAAAAATGTATATAATACTGAGCAATCTAATTGAAATTACATGAAGCTTTTTGTTGTGTCTATAAACAATTAGTGCAAAATAAAACATAAGCAATTTGATTGATAGAATAGTGAGAATCATTTCAAAATCATTCAAAAGCTATTCTGAAATACGACATATTATTTGAACACACTGTTTTGTTGAGAATAACATGCATTTTATCTCTTAAATTATGAACAATTATCAATAATAATAATCAACAGAAACCAGTAAACACTTTAATGCAACTAGTTGAATTGTATACTAGTCATTCGATAAATGCCGGAACTATTTTTTGTTTTCAAGGGAAATAACTTTTCTATTTCACCATTTTCTTAATGTACATAACTGTCATTTATACCCAGTTGTCGTAGTAGTGAGAAATATAATTAATTACCATTGAAAAGTACAAGATCTGGAAATCCTAGCTACGTTCGGGTAAGATTTCAATCATCAAGAACTCGTTCTAGACCATTGAAATCTTAAAATTGGGTTGCTGAGATTTCCCCGATCTTATACATTTTACCGGCGTTAGATTCTCTTACTCCCTTTGGTATCACTTTAATTATTTCAAGCAAATTGAATGTCCAATTTTTCTGATATTTTCGTTCAAGAAATAATTGACTTCATTATTTTACATGCAAACAGGACTACACACAAATAACGGAAAGGTGTTTGTATCTGGTGAGTTGAAAAGGAACCAGTGTCACCTTTTTTTTTGTCCACCACAACCCCCTTTTTACATGTCGTGTTCACACCTATGTGTACTTTTCAAAAGATTAATATATGTTGTTATTGATCTATATTTTTTTTCACATGTGTAAAAAATCAATGAATTTCTAACAAAACAAACGATCTGAAATAGCTGCATTCCATTTAGGAAACAGATGGCCTGCTGTAAGAGTGTTTCCGATAAATAATGAAAACATTTTGCCTGTCAGTCGGTGAATGGAAACTGGAGGAAGTGTTATACAAGAATCTATGGATAATTTACTAGTGGAATCTTCAATATAAACAGTATCCATGTCGAATGAAATTATCACACGATTCAAGATCGGAAAAAAATAGCTGTGTAATTAATGCATGTTAAGTTAAGGTTCGCCCTATTTTTTTTTTTAATGTGAAGTGTTTATGTTGTTACAACTATTCTCTATGACAAAACCATCTTTTCCGTTGGCAAATGGCTAGACTAGATTTTTTCATTTTAGAAGTTCTTCTTATGTCCTGGTGTATTATACTTTTATAGAGTATCTGTCACTTGTTTGAGTGACCTGTATTATAGTTGATGTGCTTTAAGGAATGCAGACATTCCATTATCCAATTTTTAGCATGTTTTCAGAATATAACGATTTTTATTATATATATTTTAGTTGTCATTTACAACAGCTTGTGTAAAGTACAAAGTACTATATTTATCAAAGAAATAGTTCAACGTATTATATAAGCGACCACTAGGATAACAATTGTATAAAAATAGGGATCTAGAAATAAGCTGATGACCATGCATCCATACAGAAACAATTCGATATCCGCCATTACAAGATACGACCTGGTTCCTTGTCATTATAAGATATGACCTGGTTCCTTGTTCTATCAGCCATTACCATAAATTTAAGTGAAACCCTACAGTACATGTACACGTATCATGAAAATTTCTCAAGCATTCAAGATAACATTTACTAATTCAATCTCTTAATGAACCACACTTGTGCCGATGCATAATGCAACTGGAAAGAAAATACGTCAGACGACACAAACGTAATGTTCCCAGTCTATCGGACCACCGATAATCATTTACAAGTTATATGTAATGACAAGTATGTATCTAGTTGTATGTTTTCGTGAAAACAATACGTTTATATCACTTTTATCCATTTTATAGCCACCACAAAATACACTGAACCTATCAGTTCATTTGAAATTTAAAACTTGATGTTGCCATCCAACTATAATCCTAGTTTCGGTTTACTTGTAATAACTAGATGAGTTGTTGCACATTTCATCCTTATTGTTGTAATTCTATATTTTATGTTTTCACAGTCCAGTGTTTTCTCATTCAGAGAGAAAAAACAAGACCTACTCCATGGATATCTTTCCTATATCGCACCTACACGCCCCTGATGATGACCAAAATCGTGATGCGTTTGTAGTTTTGTGTCGAGTACATTTTTTTTTGTATTATGTGGTAAATGTACCCATATATAGTGGCCACTTAAACAACTTGCAGAATTTCTAGATTTTATTTTCACAGCTATTTTCCACATTACGAATCCAATTTTCAAATATACTATAGAATTTAGTCACCATTTTAAATTATTTGCCCTTTTAATCTGAACGTGCATTCCAGAAACGTGTCGTACTCACTAAAGTAGATATTTACTGTTGTGTTATTGATCAGGGGACATATTTGTGCATTTTTACGTTTTTATTATTAAAATGAAGAAAAACAATTTTATAGAATGCAATATTCAATAGTTTATTTACAATGTTGCAGCACGAGTGTAAAGTTTCAAGCACATTTATTTTTGTAATAAGAGGTAGGAATCCTAATTGTTCTACCAATAGTGATTACAGAAGAAAAACACAAATATATTGTATATCTAACAAGAGTAGGATGACCATAAACGTTAACATATGTATAGTTTAGTAAATCAATCCTAGATCAATACACACAATATTTCAGTATGTTATCTGGTTCAGTTGTACATAGATAACCGTCTGCTACAAATTTTATGTCCTATTTTATTATTTAAATTGAAAGATCTTTTATTACACTATCCAAGAAGCCCAAAATTTGTTTTATCAAATATTTAGATAATAATCAGGATTTAAGGTACATGTAGCAGTATTCTGATATATAACATGTAAATTTACCAGACACTAATTTCTCTACCGTTATATTGTACCCATATTTAGCGTATAAGGAGTAATACTACTAAATAATCCTCCATAGCTAATACATGTTTAGCCTGGAGTTTAATATAAGTGACACTATTATATCATGGAAGGGGTACCTAATTGAAAACTTACCTCTGAAAAGCAACATATAAGGAAAAATCGTCTGCTTGAAGTTGCCAACACTCGAAAATCCTACTTTCACTTTTGATTCAACACAAATTCAGGTGGTTACTTTCCAATGCAAGCAAAATTTATGGGCTTTAGATGATCCTTAAAAATGTAGGCTTCTGTTGACATTCAGTAGTTTGCAGTATCTACTAGGATTAAATTTTTATCTAGCAGTGTAGGGATTCATTTTGTATTTTACGTACTACTTTATCACACACCCCTTTGACTGGTTCCCGAATTTAGTGGTATTAGGTGTAATACCACTAAACATGGGTACCAGTCGAAAAGGATGTATGGGAAAGTAGTACGTAAACACAAAATGGATTCCTACATTGTTGGATAACAAATAAACCCTATTAGATACTGCAAAATACTGAATGTCAGCAGAAACCTACATATTTTAGGATAAGTTTAAGCCCATATGTGATGTCCTTGTGGTTTCAAATAAAAAATCGATTGCATTGGAAAGAAACCACCTGAATTTGTGTTAAATCGAAAGTGAAAGTAGGATTTTTGACGGTAGACATCTTCAGACTGTCTGTTTTTTCTTATATGCAATTAAATGTATGTTGATTTTCGGAGTTAAGCTTCCAATTAGGTACCCCTTCCATGAGATATGAGTGTCATTTAGATTAAACTTAAGATGAATCCTGTATGAAAGCTCAATTTTTTTTCATTTAACATAGAAGGCTATGGAGAATTCTTTAGTGGTATTACACCTTTTACACCTATAATTGATTTGTACCACGATTCTATGATCGATGCACAAAAATGGCTTTTAATATTTTAACATTAGGGTCATCGAAGAATTTTTCCTAAACTTAGTATAAGGCATAATTAGTGGAGGGTATCTAATCACAGTTTACGACATATAGTGTAGGGTTTACGACATTGTGTGGTACCGTATTATGGCACACGTCATGCCAATTAGTTCAAGCGTGAAGCGATTTTTAAAGCAATAAATGTGTATCTCTGCACAACATTCTTCCTCTACATTCTTCAGAGATAATTCTTACTCAGCATTCTTCAGGTATAATTTTTCGAGGATATTAATTAAGGTGTGAATTATATGAATACAGCTTCACAAAAACCTGAAAAAAGCAATAAAAGTCTTTGTAATCTGATTGATATAGTACTTTTGTTGTCAGAAGAAATACCCAAGAAGGTTCTCAAAATCCCATGGAGGTTCAACATCTTCACGAGATGCCAAGAAACATGCACTCGGCACGTGTATCAATCAGCATGACTTACTGATAACTCACGATTTGGCGCTCTGCCAAGGTATCTTGGCATGTGTGTATTATGTGTTATTATATTTATCTGTCATTACTGTGATGGAAAACCGTCTGTTTGCACTCTGACACAGGCTACAGCTGGTTCTAATTTGGGTCTTATTTAGTACACCTTTCTTATTATCAAGGGACGACCATTCGATTTTTCTGGGGGTAGAGATGAACAAATCTGGAACGTTATATAAGCGAAGATAACAATGTACCCCATAGGTAGCCGTTTGCATATTAGACATACATTGTACGGGTATTTCTACAAAATAAAATGTTTGTTGTGCTTATTAAAATGGTCCTTTATGCACAAAAGGGGGTCCTTTGCGGTGTTTATAGACACCGCATTGTACAGCCACCATATTATCAACCATTCATTTATATACTATTCTCTCTTTTCTCCAAGATTTTTTTTTGCATCCAGGATAAAACAAACAAACATATTTTTCAACAACGCCTGTATGCACATTTGTAATATAATTTGTGTTTTATTCAATATTGAAATAAATGGTTTCATACATGTAGTTAATGTGAATTTTGTTGCAAGAATTACACAAGTTCAAACCAGTACGTTACATAAATGTATACACATGTACACTTAAATGTGAAGTATGAATTGTGAACAGTTCTCCAATGACTTTAAGGGGCTGTTGTGGTCGTAATCGTATGATAGTTGGATTTATAACTATATATGCGATCAGTGCCGATCATCACTAAAGTTGTGAGTTCGAATCCCGTTCATGGTGATGTGTACTCGATACAAGCTTGTCAGTGACTTGAGACAGGTCGGTGGTTTTCTCCGGATTCTCAGGTTTCCTCCACCAGTAAAGCTGACCGCCACGATATAACTGAAATATTGTTGAAAGTGGCGTTAAACACCATAAACCAAACCAACCATTTAATATAGTTTTAACTTTCTTTTGTAAGAAGGATATAAGCATATTTCTGATAGATAAGGAGCCATATACAAACTCTGACTTGTAATGGTTGCAATATGATTTTGGATAAGCCACAGGGAGTACATGTCTTAAACCGTACAATCATCAGTCTACATAGATACGTGTGTGGCCACCATCTTGCTTTTCTGTTCAATTTTGCAACTATTTCATAACAAACTACAATCATTAAAGAATCCTTAAAGCTAGCTCTATCTAAAAATACGAAAACACAAAGATTTAAGACAAGGACCAATGGGGTTCAGCATCTTACTTATAATCTCTAACTAAAGTGAATATAGATTTGAGATAGGAATGTCGAATCAACAGCCTAAGTCTGATTCCAATCTGCTTTTGCTGACATAGAGAATATACTAAAATAGCAATCAAAGGTACACGTCCCAATCGAAGACAATGGGCACAGATTTTCTAAATGCTGATTTAATTTTTTTTTTAAGTTGCCAACTAGAATATCAAATGGTCGTCCCCTTACGTCACAAGATAAACCCTATCCTAATGGAAAATTCTTTGCCTTTTTAATTTGCACATTTGTGTATTTTATCTGTTTATATCAAAGAAAAAAGATAATCATTTATTTTTACGTGTATATAATAAAAATATATTGAATGGCCTTGAGTGCATGTATTTGATTAAGATAGTCGGTGCCGGATTGACCATTATATTGAATGGCCTTGAGCGCATGTATTTGATTAAGATAGTCGGTGCCGGATTGACCATTATATTGAATGGCCTTGAGTGCATGTATTTGATTAAGATAGTCGGTGCCGGATTGACCATTATGCTTAGGTGTGCTGAAGCACAGGGCCCCTTTGGCTAGGGGTGATGGGACCATCTTCCTGCCTAAAAAAGATTTTTACGATGGATTTTTGCTTATGCGGTGCAATCTTAAATTTGAAATCGTTCTGTTTCGGAGCGATTCCGGACATAATGATAGAGTTTATAGTCTATGGGAGTGTGCCTGTTTAGGCATATCGAGTCTACCTCCTGCAGGGCCCAAGTAAGGGGCCTCATAGCTTAACTAGCACAGGGTCTACCTCCTGCAGGGCCCAAGTAAGGGGCTTCATAACTTAACTAGCACAGAGTCTACCTCCTGCAGGGCCCAAGTAAGGGGCCTCATAACTTAACTAGCACAGAGTCTACCTCCTGCAGGGCCCAAGTAAGGGGCCTCATAACTTAACTAGCACAGGG
>MJUT01003471.1:777323-797009 GCA_002080005.1 Gigantidas platifrons
TGTTTATCACAGGAATGTATACCTCGTCTATTGTTCACACTTTCAGACATTCTCTAGTGTTTATCACAGGAATGTATACCTCTTCAATTGTTCTCACTATTAGACTTTCTCTTAATGTTTATCACAGGAATGTATACCTCGTCTATTGTTCTTACTGTAAGACATTCTCTTAATGTTTATCATAGGAATGCATACCTCGTCTATTGTTCTTACAGTAAGACATTCTCTAGTGTTTATCACAGGAATGTATACCTCGTCTATTGTTCTTACTGTAAGACATTCTCTAGTGTTTATCATAGGAATGTATACCTCGTCTATTGTTCACATTGTAACACATCCTCTTAATGTTTATCACAGGAATGCATACATCGTCTATTGTTCACACTTTAAGACATTCTCAAGTGTTTATCACAGGAATGTATACCTCGTCTATTGTTCACACTGTAAGACATTCTCTTAATGTTTATCACAGGAATGCATACATCGTCCATTGTTCACACTTTAAGACATTCTCAAGTGTTTATCACAGGAATGTATACCTCGTCTATTGTTCTTACTGTAAAACATTCTCTTAATGTTTATCACAGGAATGGATACCTCGTCTATTGTTCTTACTGTAAGACATTCTCTTAATGTTTATCACAAGAATGTATACCTCGTCTATTGTTCTTACAGTAAGACATTCTCTAGTGTTTATCACAGGAATACATACATCGTCTATTGTTCACATTTTAAGACATTCTCTAGTGTTTATCACAGGAATGTATACCTCGTCTATTGTTCTTACTGTAAGACATTTTCTTAATGTTTATCATAGGAATGTATAACTCGTCTATTGTTCTTACTGCAAGACATTCTCTAGTGTTTATCACAGGAATGTACACCTCGTCTATTGTTCACACTTTAAGACATTCTCTAGTGTTTATCACAGGAATGTATACTTCGCCTATTGTTCACACTTTAAGACATTCTCTAGTGTTTATCACAGGAATGTATACCTCGTCTATTGTTCACACTTTCAGACATTCTCTAGTGTTTATCACTGGAATGTATACCTCGTCTATTGTTCACACTGTAAGACATTCTCTAGTGTTATTACAGGAATGTATACCTCGTCTATTGTTCCTACTGTAAGACATTCTCTAGTGTTTATCATATGAATGTATAACTCGTCTATTGTTCACACTTTAAGACATTCTCTAGTGTTTATCACAGGAATGTATACCTCGTCTATTGTTCCTACTGTAAGACATTCTCTAGTGTTTATCACAGGAATGCATACCTCGTCTATTGTTCACACTTTAAGACATTCTCTAGTGTTTATCATGGAAAAATGTAGAACACATCAATATGTTCTTAATCTGAAGACATTTGAGTTTATCCTGGGAATGTATATACCTCTAGAAAGCAATGGCGATGCATTAATTAAATAGCGCACACCAAGTCTGAAACAGTTTTTCAAATAGAGATAAAAGTGGAAAACCGATTTTCTAATAATAGTATCACCCTCCCCCCACTTTTGTTTTTACACATAACCATATTAAAGGAAAATTAAACCTAATTTCGAACCCCTATGGCATTTCCGTATACAAAATTACCAATTGATGAAAACATGAAAATTTTATGAAGAGGTCGATAGATCTGGATTCATTACAAACTGAAAATGGTATCTCAAAACATTCTTGAGTAATATCAGATACCGTTTCTATACCACCGTACTAGATAGTTGTTATATTATAGAGAAATGATCGATTTTCATCTAGTTCCATGGCATCATCTCGTCAAATTATCAACATTACAAGTTTTGTGACTTGTTGAAAACTTGTGTTGTATATATTGATAGTAGGTAATGGTGTAAACATACAATAACCTATACTGTTGTTGTAGACTTAATTGCCAAAGAAATGTGTCGTTGTAATTGAAGTTTTATATTAATGCTGGGCTTCCACCTGCTATGAAGAATTTGAAATTAATTACTGGGATGTTTGTTTCCAGATAATCGATCTTTTACTTGTGTAAGCGTCTGTCGGTAAATCGTGGTTAAGAAGATACATACTGAGTGGAAATCGAATCGCAATAGTAACATTTTATGAAATTTCAAACCCGCATAGTAATCTTTATTATTATCAGATAAATGTAATTTAATTCACACGTTCTAGATGTACATTTCTAAAACTAATATCTAATTTCTGATACTAACACAAACAAGTTTGAAACGAAAACGTTTTAAATCTTTGAAATCACAAATCCATAAATTAAAAAAAAAAAAAAAAAAAAAAAATCAAACTGGTGAGACTTTGAGAAAAGCAGAATACGGAAGAGTCAGTGAGTGATTTTTGCTTAACGCAAACTGAGCACTTTTTCCGCTATATCATGTTGATAATAAGTTGTATTTCCCAACAGGTGTAGTTGGATTGTCTAGTGCTATCTCACTGAAACAACAGTCCGCGGGTAGGCATGTAACCCCACTCCGACACATTTTTCTGATTCTGGACCAGTCAGTCTTTGCTGTTACTCCTAAATACTGAGAGAAGGAGCAGCAAATGCTAGTATTTCGTTTGATTCGATTAGGGCTTGAACCCACAACCAACCGCCCTCGAGACGAGCACGCTAACCATTACACCATTGACCCGGTTCAGAATATCGAATATATTTTCAAGTAAGCGAAAACAACAGTACAAATCCAAAAGTTTTACAAAACTGAAGAACTAATTTAAAGTTCAAACAGCACGAAATCCCACAAAACTAAGATGCTATTCTATTTTATTTTTTTTTACAATTTTTGAATACATTTGTAGTAATCATTTTTAACAGGTGTGACTTTTGAAGCCAAACACCATACATTAATTTTTTGTAACAGTTATTACAATCAACTCCCTTTCATAAAATTGCATTATTCCATAAAGTTGTGTATGCCAAACAAAGTATGAAACATACTAAAAATGTATGAATTATAGATTCACACCCATGTGTCATCGCCTTGTACATTGACCTATCTGGCACTAGTACTTCCTGACATTCGATGAATTTCTTTGGGTGTTCTGGCCTCTTTCACTATGCTAAAGATGATCACCATGATATAAAGATGATATAGCTGAACAACAGCTGAGAATGACACACATTCATCAAAGCAATTTATCATTTATACAGCAACACAGAACGAAAGAGAAACAGCCACGATATACCTGAAATATTGTTGAAAGTCGTATAATTCGCCCATAATATTAATCACCAGACAATGTACTCAGCCTTAATGTGTGGGTCAAGTACAATCTGACGGTGTTGGTTAGTTAAACTTAAGGAATAGGGCTGTAGTGTTTAACGCCACTTTCAACAATATTTAAGTTATATCGTGGCGGTCAGCTTTATTGGTAGAGGAAACCGAAGAAAACCACCGACCTGCCGCAAGTCACTGACAAACTTGTTATACTTAAGGTGTTTGGTTATAAAACAAACTAATATATATGATTGATTGAAAGATTGTTTAACATCAAATGAACAGTAATTTAGCTATATTCATGAAGAGAACAAGAGTGGCAAAATACAACATGTAGGCAGTAACATGGTACTGGGATCGACCTGTAAGCGGAAGATCAGATTTCCGCTGGAAAATGTGGATGATTATGATTTGATTGAGTAGAAACTTTATGCCTTGCACCGGACCACGAACGACTACTCCTAACTAATTGATATTCTTAGGAGCTACTGCAAATCGCCATTACGTACAAAGAGTGTTGCATTCTCTTTGCAAGATGCACACATAAATTTGAGTCCCTATTTGAACCCCATTATTCAAGTAAATCAACCCGTATGCAGGTTGGAAATGTGACTACATTTCTGAATTTTTATCTGGATAAGCGATACTGAAAAGTACACACACAAAAAAAACAGATTAATAAAAGTTTGATATTTTTAACATTAACTAAAACATAACTGAAAATGATAGTGTTATTTCAATCTCCGAAACAATGGCTATATTAATTATCCTAGAGTGCAGAATATCTTAAGAACGAATGATGTAGCCTCCATTTCGGAGATTGATGTTATTTAATACGATGATATTCAAGTACTGGTTGTAAATTACGTTATCTTGCAATTGTATTCTGCAATTCTTGGCTTTCTCAAATCATATCCATTTCTATATAAAGGGATCGACCAATTTTGACTTCAGATTATTCAATAGCATTATTTTTTACTTTTAGAGTTGTTGGCGATTTTACATTTGAACCAAACGAAATATTACAATTGGCACCGTTTTAACAAAATTTCAATCTCAAATTTTGTAAAATGTGGAGAAAATGTTGAAATACAAATTAGTAGGTTGATATTATATGAAATAGTTCCTTAAAATGAGGAAAAAAAAACTTATTGTGAAGTCTCCTGTTTCTTTACACACAAAAGGGAAATCGGTACAGATAGATGCTATAATTCAGAGAAAAAATATCAATAATAGTGAGTTATGAGAAAGAAAAAAAATATTCTTAAAACCAACATAAAATACTGTTTTAGTATTCTTCTTAAAACCAACATAAAATACTGTTTTAGTATTCTTCTTAAAACCAACATAAAATACTGTTTTAGTATTCTTCTTAAAACCAACATAAAATGCTGTTTTATTATTCTTCTTAAAACCAACATAAAATACTGTTTTAGTATTCTTCTTAAAACCAACATAAAATACTGTTTTAGTATTCTTCTTAAAACCAACATAAAATACTGTTTTAGTATTCTTCTTAAAACCAACATAAAATACTGTTTTAGTATTCTTCTTAAAACCAACATAAAATACTGTTTTAGTATTCTTCTTAAAACCAACATAAAATACTGTTTTAGTATTCTTATTAAAACCAACATAAAATACTGTTTTAGTATTCTTCTTAAAACCAACATAAAATACTGTTTTAGTATTCTTCTTTCCAGCATGTTTTGTTATGGCTATACAATCGAACAATCTTGGGAAAATTAAACAATGATTTCAAATCAATTAAACTGGAAAATGTTTATAAACAATTTGTATGTATATGCAGACTGACTTGGCTAAGGCAGAATTCGTTTCCAGTACAACCCATCAGGCATCTTCACTTGATCCATACAAAGTTGTCAAAACATTGGTTTAAAATAGTTACATTTGAATGAAAATAGCCAGATAATCAACAGAAACATACACTTAAGCTTTTTTGCAAATAAGATAATAAGATATTCTATTCTTAAGATGCTTAATATATAGATACAGTATTTTAAAGATAATGTGATACTTAAGTAATTTATTTTTCTTTGATGCAGAAATTTGATAATAGAAGATGAAATCTTTTGCAATTGTGCACTTAATTTTAAGTGGATACATACACATAAAGATTTATTTTTTCGATGACCTGAATATCATTTGCTTTTAAGGCACCAACCATTTTTTATTGGGAATTTTTTGGTAAAAAGAAAATATTTATAGTTATTGTCTCCTGTCTGGCAAAAACAATTGTAGTGCTGCAATATCACCCTCTTTTCTCTATATGATCTTTATTATAAATTTTGAAGAATATAAAATTACACGTCGACTCAGAGACGAAAATTCGATCGGTTAGAAGAAAAAGTTCAATCACTCTAATCCCTCCCCTAAAGATAAGAAAATGATTTGTCACTTATGGGTCACTATTTAAAATTTTTTAATATTGCAAATAAATTCCAATCAGATTTTGCACAGTATGTACTGCAATGTAATTAAGAAGTCAACCCTGATATAACTGAAATGTCGTTGGAAGTTTCCTAAATCAACAGACTATTCAGTACTACTCACCCCGAGTATGTGGGTGAAGTGCAACCCAGGTGATGTGGGTCATTTTTGCTAAAGGTTTGGTTATAAAACAACCTAATATATTATTCGCATTGAATTTGATTAGTATTTGTATGCACCATATTCATACATTGTTTACTCATCTCTGGCGATGGAGGGAGGGGAAGGAGGGGCTTCCTATACTGGTGGTACTATGGATGATTCACAAAAATACGTTGTGATTTTTAGGTGGATAACTTTAGACGAACTATATGGAAAACCATATATTATTTACATATCTAATATAATAAAGTTTGAAGATACCAGAGGGTAGTTAGAAGCTGTATATCGAAGAAGGACAGATAATACAATGGTTAAAAGGGAGGGGGAATACAATGGTTAAAAGGGAGGGGGAATACAATGGTCAACAAAATACTACACATAACATTAAGACTGAGCGACACCAACCCCACTAAAACAATAATATAAGAATAGCCCCATTATTTTATCGACACATCTTGTTTGTTAAAGCTTATTTGCATAGCTGGTGTCCATGAAACTATCCGAGGAAACCGTTGCTTTTAATTCTTATACTAAATATGGGAATAGTTTTGTATTTCCTAGAAAAAAATGTATAAACAGATCTGTATTTATCTGAAAGATATATGAATATATATGTACTAGTATATCCCAACTTTGAAATGCGACCGTTGTGGTCGCGATCGTATGGTAGTTGGATTTACTAAAGTTGTGAGTTCGAATCCCGCGCATTGTGAGGTGTATTCGATACAACATTATGTGATAAAGTGTGTCAGTGACTTGCGGCATGTCAGTGGTTTTCTTCGGGTGCTCCGGTGTCCTCCACCAATAAAACTGAACGCGATGATATAACTGAAATATTGTTGAAAGTGACGTTAAACACCATAAACCATAAACCACAATCATAAAACCCAAATTTGAAATATATGAATAGGGGGAATCATAGAATTCATAACTTGACACCCCTACCAATAAAATATGGAAGTCACACCCACTTCCGATATACGAGTTAAAAAAAAAGATGTAAATCTGGTTTATTCGTATATTTATAAAAGATGTTACGCAAATTCTCATTTTTCTCAATTACTATAAAACAAGATATCTCTAACAAAACTCTCCTTAAAACAAACATAAAATGGAAGATTGGTAGCTTCAGAAAAAAAGTTTTGTAATCTTGGAGTGATATTTGCATCTTAGATACGTATCGATACTTTCTGTCAGTAATTATACTCATTATATATACTAATATCTGTTTATATTTTGAAAGACAGATAATGCCAATGTTGTTTACTATTATCTTTGTGGTATGGAGAGGCTCTCGATGGAAGATTTTTGTTAGTATAAACCAAGTAACCATGGCTCGAATGGGACCACAAATAAAGAAAAATTATTGCATCCTTGTTAACACGATTGTGGGTTATTTATACAGGGTTAGGATTAGGGTCGTGGTGTTTAACGCCACTTTCAACAATATTTCAGTTATATCTTGGATGGCAGTTTTATTGCCGGTGGAGGAAACTGGAGTACCCGGAGAAAACCGCCGACGTGCCGCAAGTCACTGACAAACTTTATCACACAATGTTGTATCTAGTATACCTCGCCATGAGCAGGATTCGAACTCACAACTATGATTATATATAGGTAGTTGTAAATGCAACTACCATACGATCGCAACCACGACGGTCCAGGTAATTTATACAGGGTTTAATAATAATAATGATAAATAAAGAAAGAAAGAACACTAAATTGTGGCAATGAGGGTCGACTTCATATGATTTTGATTTAAATATACAATGTATCTTATTGGTAAATAACATATAAACTTTCTTTTCATAATACAATAAAACATAGGATTCAGAAACAAGCATAACGCTTATAGTAATCCGTTTCCTAAAAAAAACACATGAAAATTTGAAAATAGTTATTAAGCATGCTCAATTCATTTAACATTCTTTAAATCACTGAAAATTAAAGGATAGTAAAGGAAAATTGTGGGTTGCACTCTTAACATAAATTCACATGATGCATCCAAGTTTTATGAAAATTTATCAATGTCAGCTAAATATATTTATGCACTGTCGTAAAAACAAGAGTATTGAATTGATATCAAGGTTGGGACTGCCAAATAATAGCACATTTTCCGAAGGACGAATGTTCAATAGTTGAAATAGATTAGAAAAAGTATACTGTATTTCGTTGATAAGTATATTTCGGACATTTAAATAAATAATGATATGTAGATTCAATCTCTCCACATGAACAATTAGGATTATCAATAATATTTTTTTATATACAATATATATATGATTTTGAAATGTGTGGAGATATTATTCAGAATCTCATGAAATAGCAAGAAAATGATATATTTTTAATTTCTATTATTAATTATTTTTTTTTAAGTGAAAAAAAAAATAATTATCGTTAAGAATTTACTAACATACAATATATTAGTGATACATTGTTTATCTGGTTTCCTCCGGGTATGTCTCCTGTTTTCTCCACCAATAAAACTTACCGCCACGATATAACTGAAATATTGTTGAAAGTGACGTTAAACATCACAACCATAACCAAACCTTTTTTTTCTTAGCTCAAAGCAAACGTATTATGGATTCGTTTAAGAATATAGCTTTAGATGTTTTCGTGTATATTAACAAAAATATCTCTCTAATGTTAAGATTTCCCGTCGTGCCACACTTAAAGTGTGTTTAATGTAAAAATCGATGAAGAATTTTGATGATAGTCTCTATACTCATTTATCTTTGTATGCAATTTCTAATCTTATCAAATAATGAAATACTTCCGGTACAAATAGTGCAAGCAGACTCGAGACTTTTTTTATGCCGATTAAAACTAAATATAATTATATTGCTGTAGAGTTTCGAATAACATGATCAATCATGATTAAAATATGTATTTCTAATACATTTTTTGTATATCATCAATCATTATGTGGTAATTAATATCATGTTTATATTGATTGTTATGGTCTATGGTCAGGTTTTCTGTACTATAGTATTATAACCTGATGTCCCCCCCACCAGTCTACTATCCGCCACCTGGGACGCCCCGAACAGCTCTGTTGGGTTTTCAGTCCTGGTAACCTTCACCAGAATCAAGTTATTAGGTGATATTTAGCTTACAATTATTTAATGTCGATAAATGGGTAATAGTCTCCATATATTGGTTATTGGAAGAAATTATTGTAAAATACATAATTTTGTGGTAATGATCAACAATTTGAGATTGATTACTTGATTTTAATTTATTGGTAACACGGATAACGTCACTTACACCACGTTTTTTCAACTATATCGCAACGGTCAATATTATTGGTTGTAGAAACTAGACGTACCCTGAGAAAACCATTCACTAACATTTTTTTTCTCACATTAATGTTGTATCGAGTACACTTTTGTCATGAATAGCTAGGAATCGAACCCACGAATATAGTGGCGATTGCTTAGGCAGCAGTAAATCCAACAAAAATACAATTACGCTTACGACAAGCCCTTACAACTACGAACAGATTTGTATATTTGTACAGTTATTTCAATAAATACAATAGTATATAATTATATTGTATAAAGTGGTTAATTACCCGTATATATTGGACTTACATCTGATTTCTATTAACTAAGCATTCGGATTGAATAAACCTATTATCCAATAACACGTGGTATAGGGTACTAATGCAAATTATCACCTCTAAACACACGCTAGTTCTAATTATCAGACAACACGTTTACTAATTACCAGTATATCAAACACCAGTAGTGTGACACATGATACTCTATTTTTTGCTGAGTTGCAATAATTACACATGCACATACATGTATATGCAGGATGGAGTGGTCATTCAGGACGGTAAATACTATTCAGGCTACAGAGTTAAATTCTAAATGAATCGTATGAGCAGTGTATATATACACTTATAATAAGCATTGCAAACCAGCTTGTATGTATACATAATGTTGTCATTCGGAAACCAAAAATATTTTAATAGCACACACAATATTTTACTAATATTCAGCGTCCAATGGATATACAACCCTATTTACGGCACTGTTATTACACACAAAAAACAACAAACAAACAACAACAACAAAACAAACAAACAAACAAACACACAAATTAAAACGCAACATGGAAAGTCAAATCAACGGCAGTAGACATACAATTAAAAACCAACAATTTTGTTAAAATAAATGGCAACGAGACCAGTTGCTACGAATGTATGAAGTATGTAAGGTAAACAAAAAATAACCCTAAATAAAACAAGTCATATCTGCACCAGAAAAGATACCATAAAACAATGAAAGAGTACGAAATAGTAGCAGACAGCCTGGTTTGATATGCCAACCAGAAGAAAAAAATGCAATATCAGACCTATATCTGAATATGGTACTAGTCAAGGCCGGATTTAGATGAAGAGAGGCCCTAGGCTAATCTACTTGCGAGGCCCCTCCCAATCCCCACCCTTGTGAATAGAGGAAGATAAAAGAGTATTTTACACAATAATCAATGAAGCCGAGGATTATGACGGATATTTTAAATTTCCGCAATTCACAATTCCTCATCTAAAGAAAATTAGCCACGACATTGAAACAAATTTGATGTATGACAATACCTTGCTTGTTTTCAACTTATCTATCTCACTACTTTTATGGAAGGACAAAATAAAGACAGAAATCAATGCTAGGTGTTGACTTATTGCCATTATTATTCTGAAATCGAACGCAAGGAACATTACAGAAGGGTTATGGCAACTTATGTAAGAAAGTTCTATGATAATGACAAAAAATATTATACACCTTGGTCAGAGGCCCTAGGGATTCAGCCCTATAGGAAGCCTATAGGGAAATCCGGCACTGATGGTACTTACATGTTTATAGACTTAACAGTGTATAGTATAAACAACTGTATAAATATCATTTCTTTTTAATCTATCTTGACAGTATTCCTCGAGTTAGGGATTCGGGATGATGCCAGACTTAAATGCAAAATGACGTATCTTCGTTTCATCATATTTGTCAGATAATCCATTATATTTAGGCATAGCTAACACTGGACAATGTATAATTTAAAAGAACGACAATTTTAATTCCCAAGCGTTATTCCAGAAACGCGTCGTGCGCACTAAATTTAATATCAACGTTTTTTTTTCTTTTTTGGCAGTAGAGCTGACACCATAAAAGTGTATGAACATTTTAGATGCATGGCCTATGATAGTTTTTCGCAACACCGATATTGTCTACTCATAAGGTGTAGATTTGTTAATTTTTTTTTTTACAAGGATTTAGAAATATAAATGTTTTCTAGAAGAACTTGGAATTCACTATTTTAGTAGGAAATGCGTAATAAATACCATACCATTCGATTTCACATTACTGGTTCAAATATAACAACATGACAGTAAATAAAATTAAAAAAAGATATATTTACTCGGAAGTTCTCGTTTTAGAATAATTCACATTGTATAAGTGTTTTTATGATATGACGTCTAGACGTTGCTTCTATATATGATTAAAACAAAGAATCTGTCTGACATCATGTCTAGTATATATAGATACGAGGTTTCAAGAACGCCAGGGTAAATTTCTTTCGAAATTAATTCTCTGTTAATTAACGTACTACAATATTCAAAAAAATAAAATATTATATAATGATTCATGTCAGTTTGTAAGAGTTCATGATTGCGTCAACTCGAGTTCATGATTGCGTCAACTCGAGTTCATGATTGCGTCAACTCGAGTTCATGATTGCGTCAACTCATCTGCTCAATTACAAAACGAATAAATAAAAGTCCAATTATGCAAGTGAAGCATACTTACACAGTATATGGAAATTAAAACCAACAGCAAGTTGTACCCTAGTACAAATCCAATTATAGGTCCAACTTTGTCGAACTATGAAGAGGGACAATGTTTCATGTCGGGTACTACAACATAATAGGTTTTCCCGCGTTTTCAAAAACCGGTTATAAACTCTTCATATGTTATCGTATGAACCAATAACGTCCCGAGAGAGTCTGAAATGTCCTGCATTATATCCAGTTACGATCTCATTACCATATATATTAATAGTAACACAGGAAATAATACCATTTTGAAACCTTGAAAACTGTCATTCTGCATCCAATCAAACAAAAACGTCACTTTTATGTTCCATTGTTATTTTTCTTCAGAATGGCTAATGCACGTGCAAAATCGGAACAAGCGGAGCAGGCGGCGTTAAAGGCAGATCAGGATTCGGACATTGCCAGAATAAAAGCGAAGGAATATGCACCAGAATTTCATCAACCAGGTATGATAGGATTAGGACTAGGGTTATGGTGTTTAGCGCCACTTTCAACAATATTTCAGTTATATCGTGGGGGGCAGTTTTATTGGTGGAGGAAACCGGAGTATCCGGAGAAAACCACCGACCTTCCGCAAGTCACTGACAAACTTTATCACATAATGTTGTATCGAGTACACCTCGCCATAAACCGGGTTCGAACTCATAACTTTAGTTTTGATACGCATTGATTGCACAGGTAGGTGTAAATCCAACTACGATACAACCACGACCACGACGGCCCCCAGGTATAATAAGTACATTAGAGTATTAAATATAAAGTTTCAAAGACGAACGAAACAGAAGATATGTCCAAAGATGTTTTCGAGTGGAAGGACATAAAAAGTATAATCACGAAGATTGTCTTTGGTTATGGAAGTTTCAACAATATTTTAGTTTTATCGGTACCCGTAATTGGGACATTTTCTCTTTGATCTCAGTGAGTGATTGTGTTAGTGTCAACGAAGTCACTCTGCTAAGGACAATTAATATACAGTTATTTCATGCATGTTCAGGGAACAGTCAAAACTATTGACCCAAGGTGCTGGAGATGACTTGAGAACTGTTGCCTGAGGCCGAATGTCGAAGGCAACAGTTCCCAAGTCATCTCCAGCACCGAGGGACAATAGTTTTGACTGTTCCCTGAACAGGCATGAAATAACTGTTTTATTATCTTATATACATGCACATAACTACAAATCCACTGAAGATGATAATGTCAGCATACCATACCATTAGACAATTGGGACACAACATTGTTTTGAAAGAAATACAGCATTTGACAGGAATGACGCACTGCGCATCGTTCTCGGGCATGGAACAGTTCGGGTCCGGAAGTAGGGAAACAGTCAACTGTTTCACTCCGCCGGCTATTTTTAAAATTTTCTTGTAATCAGTTAAAAATATAGCATATGAAAAATATATACTATAAGTTATGTTCTAACTCACATGTTCATCTGAACATAAAACATTTCTTTCCTTTACTGGGCTGAATAAGACTCAATACCAAATACTTTGGGATGGCGAGTTTGCAATAAACCAGTCGAAATATATACTATAAGTTAATAATGGCCATTGTGACCTCAAACAGTGTATGACGATACCGATGAAAACAACGTCGATATTTGTAGATCTCAATAAACATTATCACTGGTATCATAGTGGTGATAGGTTGGATAACTGCTGTATACTAAATTGAACTCCCAACATACTATCGCGGCGGCGGCCCCGAATCCCCCTAAACAGATATGTAAATACAAAACAAAAGAACAAAAGTACAGAAATACCGACTTTTTCATTAATCTATTTACCTTGCTGATACTAAAGATGCATCAAATTATTTACTTGTTACCTATAACAATTATCTCTGCAACTCAGAATCGAACCTTCACTTACGCTGGGGTTTTTTGTGTACTTTTATAAAAAATGTTTATGCTGTCATTTTTGTGAAAGTGTTGTCTTTTAAATTGGAGCGATTCTGTATAGTTTATGAACTACTACAACTAATCATTGTGCAAGCAAAAATCCGTTGAATATTGTACTCATTTCGGAACAGAGAGGAAAGAGCGCCAGGGGTTCGTTTTTCACCATTTTTCTAAAGCTCGTAGAAATAATTTTTATATTTGCAGACAATGTAGATATAATGTCTGTTTCCACACATCTGAAGGACATACATGAATACCATAGCTGAATTCCATATACAACAGATGTTAGAAAGTCTAAAAAAAAAAAATATGCTCTGTTTTGTTTTCGTGCGATGCGTGGGTTCTCGAAAACCTGAAAATGCATCCAGGAACCAGATTATAGAGGTTTATGCCAAACTTGACACAGGCATCATAGTAATATACACAACACATATAAGTCTTGAGCAAATTTCGTTAATCTGCTTTCATATGTCATACATTAATGTTTGTTTGTTTGTTCCACAAATTCCATATTTTTGTTACAGATATATTGTGAAATAGTTTAAGTTTTTTTACATGGTGGACATTCCTTGTTTAACTTTTTTGATTATTTTTTTTTTTATGTATATTTTGTTTATTTTCATCATAGGAACAGATTTAATAAAGAAACGGATGAATGAAAATGGAGAACCTGGAAATGAAGAATATGATTTTAGTCATCTGAAAGGAATGCCAAATCACACTCCTCATGGAAGGTCACACTCTGTGCTAGTTAGAAAAGGCAATTTTGATGAGGATCATTTAGATTCTTCCTTATCCGGAGGTCTTATGTCCTCACCAGAGGATAGTCCCGTTCATCATGCACATTCGGAACAAAATCATTTAAATCCTTCGAGCCTTCTGTCGCCTAATCCATTAAACTTTAGCAGCAGTAGTAAAGATAACGTTAGTATACCAAATCATTCACCACGCAACCGTAGTCCATCACTAAAAATTAGACGTTATAGCTTTCTTGCCGGATCCCGACGAGGTCGTGGATTTAGTGAAATATTTAATTCCACCATTTTAAATGATCACTTTGATCAATATTCTGCTCAGAGAGACGATAGTGGATTGGGTCGGGATTTATTACCAGGTGAAGATAAATACCGAGCTAATCATATCGGAGATCCTTCGCCAGATTCTGGCGTGTCCGAATCAATGGACGAAGACGCTAAAAATAAGTCTCTGCAACGGAGACGAACAATGCCTTGTATTGTGAAAGACGATGATGATGTCAAGCAAACAGTCCGAGAAAAAGAAACAGCTGTTAGTAGCGAAAACATTGCTGGTAAAAATCCTGAAACATATGTGATAGAAAACGGTATTCGGAAGCGAATCAAAGGAATTCAAAATAAGATCAACCCAAGTGTGTCCCGTGGAAATCTTCCAAATGCGTTCCGAATAGAAAGTGAGCCACAACTAAGGCCTGGAAAACATGGTAGTCTTCCCGATATCCATACTGTCCAGACCTCAGATCAAATCAAACCAATGTCCAGGGAAGAAGCATACCAGCTAGGTACTGCACGACGTGAAGAATTACGGCGTCTTCAGGAAATAGCTGAAAGACGCAGACAGGGTGATGTAGGTGTGATCCTTGGAGACCTCAAGGTATGATGATTTTTATTACTTCTCTGATCATTAATAATATGACAAACTGCTAGACATGTTTTTAATGGCAAGGGAAATCACAACAATGTATTATTTAAAACGACAATGTTGGACCATATGGGAATTTAGTGAAATTATTCTGTAAAGTTAAAGACAGACAACAAAAATACGAATGTTGTACTCTTGTTAAATGTTTTTTTTTTTTTTTTTACTTAAAACATGTTTATTGTAATGCAACACTAAAGATCCGCTTTTTTTTTAATAATCTAAATTTCAGTATCATGGTAACATGTTCCCGTTTTACTTAACCTAGAAATACTTTTTACCTTTTTATAGTCAGCAGAGAGTTATCATTTTAATACTGCATTAGCCGTGGAATATTAAATTGGTAGTTGCTGCCTTCCTCAATTAATTCAGTATCACACGATCGAAGGGAAATAACTCATAATCGTAATCGTATCCATTAACAAAACAAAAATAATAAACTGCTATTACATTTGCCTTGGAATAAAAACATCTACAGAAAATACATTTAAATAAAGGGCTATTGTTTATTTTTTTTCAGGATTTTGTGCAGCATCGTCAGTTGTTGGTTTTAGTCATCGCTTTAAATCTAAGTTTAGCTACCATGTTCTTTAACATCATGTCTTGATGACCATTTAACATAGCTACCATGGGAACCAACTTATGTCATGATCTTGCGGATATGACGTGGAAGTGGTGTTTGTCGACCCGGATGTGAACAAGGGAGAAGACTAGCAATGACATCCTACTGGCAAAGGCGACGATTGTTGTGAGATTGTAGGCATTGCGTCCTAGAGCGCCATGAGAGTTTTTTTTATATCATCCAATACTTACAATGCCAATTCCAGTCGACCTATCAGCATCTTTGTTTTTTAAACTGGTACCAAGCCAGGAATTTCATTTTTTACGACATGTCCTTTTGATCATTCCCCTAACGATGAAGTCGCGCCAATGTTGATTTTTGGAACCTCCGACTTTTAGATGAGGATCATGTTTTTTTTTCATTCCTAGGGGATAAACTCTGAGATATTAATTGTGGTATGAATGGTTGATGCGTGTTTGCGTCTCTGTTTGTATTTATTTATTATTTAATTTATTTATTTTAGACAAGTGCCAGTTGAATGTACTTTGTTTTTTTCCACAAAATGTGATCGTTTTGTGATTCACATTTTGGTTTTGTTTGTTAGGTATTTATTGATTTTTCGATTATGATTCTTTTTAGAAAGTAAGAAAAATACAGAATAGTTATGAATGAAGTTATGAAAGATTTGATCGGATTTTGAAAATAGCAAACTCAATCACAGACATTTGTTTCAATGAAAGAGCTTAAATTGTTTGTTCATTTTTGTTAAGTTGAACGTTTGAACGTCATACAATCATGTGACCACTTACCATGACGTCATAACTAAGGAATTGACCAACTTGTTAGGAGGATTCTGTGTGAAGTCCGTTAAGTCTTTCAGCTCCGTTTACTAGTTGACCTTTGACCCGCGGTTGTAGAGGAATGTTGTGTAAAATACCATTATTTATGAAAATAATATACATTACCTATTTCCATTTTGTTTTTGTTTTCATTTTCACAAGACACATAAGAATTACAGTTATCTTATGATACAAGCATATATCATATCTAATAGATAAAAGCAATTTTAAGAGATGATATATACTGAGCCAAATATATTCTAATCGAATACAGAGTCGAAGTGATTACATGTAAGGTACTGACAGGATACGCAAACAACTACAGTACCAACACAAATATATTATACAAAACAAAAGAACTAATGTTCGTGCATACCACCCGTAATACCACTCGGAAGTGATGCTAGATTTTCTAGAAATATTAGCATCTATTGTCACATTCAAAGCAAGTTTAGGAATGGATATTTTCGGGTGTATATTGGAAACATGTGTCCAATCATTTGATGCAAATTTTCTACCCTAAAAAGAAATACTATCATGAAATTGAAGTCTTAACATTTGAATGATCATTATATGAACTCTGGCAATTCGTCTGTTATAAACAGAAATCCGAATTTAAATAAACCCAAAGGCAGAATTATAATTTCAAAGTCAATAACACATGAGGCACATACATTTTCATAATTCACTCATGACATCAGTTGTTAAATATCAATATAGGGGTCTATTATGAATTCTGGAATCATTAGATGTCATTTGTTCAATATCCTGATAAGCCACTTTTCATAGGACAACTAATTAATGATACAGTGAACGTTTGAAAATACCAAATGATAATGTGGTAATCAAGGTACTAAACAAGGAAGGACATACAATGAAATGGCCAAAAGACAAAATGACAAAACAAATGGTCCACATAACACTACACTGAAAACTAAATATTAGGCAACATGAACCCCACAAGAAAACGAAAGAAAAAGAGAAATGTGTAACCGATTTTAAGCTGATTTTGCTTGTTTAAGAAGTAAGTACTAAAATTCTGACAGTAGAATTATTTAGTAAATGGTCACACTAGTCACAGAGGACAATGAAAATTGCTCAATCATGGCTCTCTGTTGACAAACAACATATTGAACAAACAGGTATTTAGCAACAGAATTTTCAACTGTAGAAGCAAACATCCCATCTGTTCTTTGATTTACGGATTCTGATTACCCCTTTGGAATCTTCAAACTCTTCTTATCACATGGTACACAAGTCTGTAAGCAATTGAGACACGTTCGAGATGATTGGAACTGTTAAATGACAACAAACGGGTTCAGTGGATTACGTTGTAAAACTATTCGTATCTTTGTGTGCCTTATTCTTGACAAGATAAATATGATAATTTGGATATATACCCATTACATATATAGTGTGGTGGTACAAGACTATGCATAGGTCGAGCCTGTTGTGTGAACCAGTATCACTACGAGTCGCGATATCGACGAGTTGTGATGCGGTTAGTTCACACAACAGGCAAGACCTGATACATAGTCTTGTACCAACACACTATTTATGTAATAAGTTTATCTAACATTTCAATAAAAACAAATTTTAAACAAATAACAAGGCTCGAATTAATATTTACAACCTTTTTTCTACAATACTCGTAGGAAGACTACATTTTGTGAATGACATCACGTTATTTGTTGCCGTTCTTTCACCAATGTCGAATTACTGTTCAATCACTTTCAGTGTCACTGACCGTCACTGTACAATCCGACAACTTTTAAAAAAGAAATGTGGACCTTACAGTTGCCGTAAATGTTGAGTATGTCTTTACGGTGCCTACATTGATGTGTTTTTCTCCGGATTCCAATGANTCACCGTATAAAAAATAATCCCTTATCTTCGTTTGAAAATAAACAAAGAAGCTTCTCAAATATTAGTTATATGGTATTCTTTACATATTTTACAATACATGGGGTCATTATAACCGGTTTATATCAAGTTACCCTTTAATAAACGGATTTTGCCAAGATTCTTGGCATGAGCCGTTGACAGATTGGAGTGAGTGTAAGGACCGACAACTCTGGGTAGAGATTGAAGATAAATATGATAATTTGGATATATACCCATTACATATATAGTGTGGTGGTACAAGACTATGTATCAGGTCGAGCCTGTTGTGTGAACCAGTATCACTACGAGTCACGATAGCGACGAGTTGTGATGCGGTTAGTTCACGCAACAGGGAAGACCTGATACATAGTCTTGTACCAACACACTATTTATGTAATAAGTTTATCTAACATTTTAATAAAAACAAATTTTAAACAAATAACAAGGATCGAATTAATATTTACAACCTTTTTTCTACAATACTCGTAGGAAGACTACATTTTGTGAATGACATCACGTTATTTGTTGCCGTTCTTTCACCAATGTCGAATTACTGTTCAATCACTTTCAGTGTCACTGACCGTCACTGTACAACCCGACAACTTTTAAAAAAGAACTGTGGACCTTACAGTTGCCGTAAATGTTGAGTATGTCTTTACGGTGCCTACATTGATGTGTTTTTCGCCCGATTCCAATGATATGACGTCATGACAAAGGAGTTCGGCAGAGAACGTCTCGTGCAACCTCGCGCCATTCTTTTATCACCACAGTGTGGTGATACAACATCTTGTATCGGACACCTTGTATCAGACGGGCTACTTTCGTTAATTTCATAGGAAAACGTATATAATGTTAGATAAATACCCATTACATATATAGTGTGGTGGTACAAGACTATGTATCAGGTCGAGCCTGTTGTGTGAACCAGTATCACTACGAGTCGCGATAGCGACGAGTTGTGATGCGGTTAGTTCACGCAACAGGCAAGACCTGATGCATAGTCTTGTACGAACACACTATTTATGTAATAAGTTTATCTAACATTTCAATAAAAACAAATTTTAAACAAATAACAAGAATCGAATTAATATTTACAACCCTTTTTTACAATACTCGCAGAAAGACTACTTTTTGTGAATGACATCACGTTATTTGTTG
>MJUT01003471.1:798225-808817 GCA_002080005.1 Gigantidas platifrons
GTGTTTTGTAGATCGTTGTTTGTTTTAGTGGAGTTCCTGTTGCTCGATCTTAAGTTTTGTGTGTAGTGTTTTGTAGATCGTTGTTTGTTTTAGTGGAGTTCCTGTTGCTCGATCTTTAGTTTTGTGTGTAGTGTTTTGTAGATCGTTGTTTGTTTTAGTGGAGTTCCTGTTGCTCGATCTTAAGTTTTGTGTGTGGTGTTTTGTAGATCGTTGTTTGTTTTAGTGGAGTTCCTGTTGCTCGATCTTAAGTTTTGTGTTTTGTAGATCGTTGTTTGTTTTAGTGGAGTTCCTGTTGCTCGATCTTAAATTTTGTGTGTTGTGTTTTGTAGATCGTTGTTTGTCCTTTTTTTTTTGGCCATAGTGTTGTCTGTTCTTCGATTTACGGATTTTGATTAACCATTGGTATCTTTTTGAAAACATCAAATGAGTAATCAGTAGACAGAGATCCAATGACAGACAATACAATGGATAAAATAAAAAGGATAACAAGATAAACAAAACTAATGACCGAGCCATACGAACCCACGAACAATCGGGGATGAACTCGGATGCTTCGAAAGGGTAAGCAGTTCCTGCTCCACTAAATGTCTTAGAAATTCTGTGGTAAATGATAAGAAACAAGAACAGGACGCACTTTGACTATAACAACTGGAACATATCCGTGGTCATCAGATAGTCAGACAATCGGGTAACTAAGTCATTAAGACCATCGTATAGCTTTACAACTAAGAACCTTTAGTTCAGAAGCTTCCTTGGTAACAGCAATCATCTATCAATGGATTCCTGATAGGAGAAGCAAGTTCTGGAATATCGTATCAACTGAGAGATATATACTCCATCTGTTGGAGTCGCTGGAATATTGCTACATATAGATGAAAAGTTCTAACATAAAGTTTCAATCTCTTCCGGCCCGCACTATTGATTGATTTTTGGTGTTTAACGCCACTTTCAGCAATATTTCAGCTATATCATGGCGACCAGTTTTAGTGATGGAAGAATCCGGAGTACCCGGAGAGAACCACCGACCATGGGCAAGCAATTGGCAAACTTTATCACTTGCGGATGCGAGTCTAGTGCACCCTTTTTTGTAATTTACAAAGCCGGGCGCGAACCCACGCCGTTTTGGTGATAGGCTTGTATGAGTTGCTAGGTAATCCAACTACCTAACTCATTGAGCGACCCGGGCACTGTCAACGCATGAAGCAGACTTGACGTATATGTTGTATTCTTTATTTCAAGCTCAATTGGATATATATTATCAACATTGTCACCAAGCTTTATTTAGAATTATTTAGTGAAAAAACCGAAATGTGATGCTTTAAATGCCCGTGCTATTTAATTTCGCTTTCTAAGAAGCCCATGCATGAAGGTTGTTATATACAAACAAATGAGCAAAATATCAGACGGATAATGTACGTCCGAAAAAAGTGGAACGACAGCTAGAGGGGAAAATATTAAAAAATCGAAATAGACAAAACAACCACGGAGAAACAATATATGTCAGGAAATTAAAAAACAAAACAAAAGAAGAACAAAACGAACCGGAATTGAGACTAGGTGTTTCGACAGGGTCTGTATAGCATGTATGCATGACACAAATAAAGACGAGACGAACCGAACCTTGTGTTTATACTGAAAACATTCTTGACATCACAAAACATAGACACATTGAAAATCTACGAGAACTTTTATATAAATGTAATTAGATATAAGATGCTTCGAATAAGTCACGACGTATATCTGGACAGAAGTCGCTACTATGTTATTCCCGCAAAATACAATATATGATAAATCTCTGCTATCCGACTAAAAAGATAAAGGAGACTGGAACCAGTACAAAGTAAAAATCGGAAAATTCGTTTGTCATTCACAGAAGAGCACAAATTGACCCACGCCTTATCATCTTAACATCTTATTCTTAGATAGGTTATATTATATAATGTACGGTAAAATGCCAATAAAATTAGAATAGATTAAATTTTCAAGTTTTCGAGGTACTTGAATTGCATCAACTGTACTGACATCAACAAATACGGAGAGGCAGACATACCACTACTAATGTTTTGTTACGTTCTAGTAACAGCTCAAAGTACTAAGATGTCCCCATGATATAAGCATTGTTTGTTCTTTACAAAAGCAACACAAAATATGTTTGAGTGCCATTCAAGGCGAGGTGTACTTTATATATTTTTATGCGAAAATTGTTGTAAGTTACTTGCGTTAGGTAGATGATTTTATCTGGCTATCTACAGTAGATTCATACGTTACAAACCATAAAACGGGTTTTCTAGTAGAGCGACATCAAGCGAACTATGCAATAAGCTAGCACTATGCAGCTAGAAAGCATACAAACGTAAGCTACTCCGTCATGGTATTGATGAAAGTGTTCACTTTGCGTTTATCAACAACCAATAAAGCTACACCCACGTCAGAGGAGGTAGCATACGTATATCAGTTCGTGTTTTTATTTCAAACTATGGTCTCCTACAGCGACTTCCACTTGTAGCACAATTTGTACCAAATACATAACTCGTGAGGACTTGTACACGGTGTATATTCATAACGACTCCTTTTCGATTAAATCGGCGTTCTTGCCTCCTTTCCGAATCATTTCGACTTTTGATTTATTTTCACAACAGATGTGAGTACGTTTTATCAATTTATCTTTTAATTGCCATATTTAGTGACTGAAAACATAGATGACGGAACACAATATGCATACAAGAAATCGAAATAAGATCCTACGTGATCTCACTGGGCGATAATGATTTTATTTTCAGCGTACAAAAAATATTTGTTACATATCTACGCAACACCAAGAAGGAAAATTTCAAAAACGTGATGTTTCTCGAGTAACATGTCTATCAAAACCAATTACACAACAATTTTAAGACAATAACAGTTCCATTGAAATAGATAATAGGTTTATATCAAAGTTTGCATGTACATAAAGTGCGATTATTGTAAAACAAGTATAGAACGCCTCCTTTCAGAGCATGGAAACGATTCTTTTCAGATAACCATTCATTGTTCGAATTGCATACGATTTCATGGATTTACTTTACAACATTTCAGTGTGTGGATTTAGAAAAAAACATTTTGATTTTTGGTGTTTTAACACCACTTTCAACTATATATCAGCTATATCATGGCGACCAGTTTTAGTGGTGGAGGAAGGCGGAGTACCCGGGGAGAACCACGTAACTGGTAAGCTTTATCATTTGCGACTGCGAGCCGAGTGTACCCTTTTTAACTCACCTGGCCAAAGGCCATGAGAGCTTTTGCCATCACTTGGCGTCCATCGTCCGTCACATTTAAATCTTCTCCTCAGAAACCATTGGGCCAATTGCAAAGCAGCACTACTCCATGGGCTATTGTAAATTGAAAATCTATAAATTGGGGGTTCATGGAGTTGTCGTTTGTGTATTTGTTGTTGTGGAATCTCTTGATTCTGTTGATTCATTCTGGTCTTTTGACAATTTCACTCTTTTAGGAGGGTGTAACCAAAGTCTTTTTTTCTTCCGCTTCATGTTTAATCAGTTCTAAAATGAGACAGAAATCAATCATGAAAAACCCAGTGACTATTCTACCCTTAAACACAACAGATAAACCGAGGGGCTAACAATTTATATCGAAAATAGAGTTTACTGTCTTTACAGTGGAATTATTATATCCCCTAACGTCTTTGCATGCCTATTAAGTTGGTGTTTTTAGCATTTTTAGACATGTCATTGGGCACGTCCGATGCTCTCATTTTCATATTAATATTTTAGTTTTCTTTGTGGGTCTGTCTTTAGTTGTTCTGTGTTATTTGTGCGAATTTTTTTCTTGACTTTGTCACGCTACATGTTTTCACAATCATGATAATATTGCTCAAACATCATCGATTCACCTTCTGAAAGGAATCGTTTCCAGAATAGATGTTATATTCGACTGATAGGAAAAGAGGCGTTTCTTAGATTTTTGTAAATCAAAAATTTTTCGGAAATTTACTGAAAACTTGAATCGACAAAATACGAATGTATAACAAGGACTGTACCAGATTGCAAAATAAGGGTGTTAATTTAATTGTCTGTCTCATATTTTGAACATTAAAGTGATTTATGTACGACACACTCACCTCACCATTTACAGTGTCACAGATTTCGTCCAGAAGATAGGTCAACTAACCCTTTTCAAGCTATTTTGAGTTACTATGATGATTGAAATGTTCCTTGAACTGCTCAGAAAAGTCTTACATACCTTTTGTTTTCGTATCAATCAGTTTGAAATGCATGTTGTCTGACCATAGCTCCAAAAGTTTGCGTTTCTTGATTCGGAAAGGAGGCAAGAACGCCGATGTAATCCGAAAGGAGTCGTTATGAATATACACCGTGTTGTAGTTCTCTGGTATTGTTGTTCGATCCCCTCCAAACCCATCATCTTTAATTACATGCGGCAAAAATCACTTGTGTTATTCGTGCTATTATTGAGGCGACATCTTTACATGTACTTGTTATCGTCATGACCATAGGTGTGAGGCGACATCTTTACATCTACTTGTTATCGTCATGACCATAGGTGTGAGGCGACATCTTTACATCTACTTGTTATCGTCATGACCATAGGTGTGAGGCGACATCTTTACATCTACTTGTTATCGTCATGACCATAGGTGTGAGGCGACATCTTTACATCTACTTGTTATCGTCATGACCATAGGTGTGAGGCGACATCTTTGCATCTACTTGTTATCGTCATGACCATAGATGTGAGGCGACATCTTTACATCTACTTGTTATCGTCATGACCATAGGTGTGAGGCGACATCTTTACATCTACTTGTTATCGTCATGACCATAGGTATGAGTGATTGTAGCTACATTGTATATCATGGCGAGAACAAGTCAGATTTTGGTGAGATGATGATGTCCTGTTTGTACTTGACATATTTTATCTCACTGGAACAACAGACCACAGGTAGACATGTGGCTCCACTTGGACACATTACTAGTATCTTGATTCCGACCCAGCCAGTCGTTCTTCTTCCTCCTTAACGCTACGTGCTTAACGGAAAGAAGTAAATACCAAATTTATAGTCATTGGATTGACCCGACTGGGCTCGAACACACGATCCTCCGCAGTCAAGGCGAGTACGCTAACCATTATACCGCCCGTGCAGTTTGTCATGAACATAACTGATTTATTGTTCAATTTACATTATACTGTCAGTTAGTGAAGCCAGTTATAGACAATATATAGTATAGTATGGGAAGATTGTTTCATGTTGAACAAAAATAACAGGTTTTTACTGTGGCTAAGGGGAGACAACATGAAAATCTTCTGACATTGCAAAAACGAACATTACCATAATGCAATAGACAATTGTTACAATACTGTATTATTTTGTCGCATTTTAAATTTTAAAAAAGGGAAAAAGGCATTATTCATAACTAAGATCTATACATAAATTTAATATTGCAGTATACATTTTTCACAAATAAAAAAATGTATTTGTGTTTTATTATGAGGAGTATTAGTGAAAACAGTTTTCCATCAAAATTATATATGACGAGGACTCCTTGAAACATGGCCCGATCAAACTCTCCTAATGATATGCGAATTCTCATATGGCAAAAGCAAGCAGGCAAAGTTTGGGGGAAGTCCCGTTTCAGATGACGGACTAGTTGGATAAACATTGTTTTATGAAATATTTGATGTCAAAAAGGGCAATATCTCTTTCAAATTGGTTGCATTTTCCTATTACCATTTATAATGATGAAGGAGTTGCGCTTTCAAACCAATTCATCAAATAATCTAAGTAAAAAATGCCACGTTATAATGAATTCAAATATACAACATAGGAGAATGAAATATTCTAAATGAAACAGGACAATATATAGAGCTCCTTCAAATATATAACCGCATCGTTTGTGTAATGGTTAGCATTCTCGCCTCGAGTGCAATAGATCGTGGATTCGAGATCCGATCGGGTTAAACCGAAGACTATGAAATTGGTATTTGTTGCTTCTCCGCTAAGCACGCAGCATTAAGAAGAAAGAGCAAAGACTGGTTGGCTCGGAATCGGGATAAAGTGTCCGACTGGAGCGACATGCCTACTGTTGTTTCAGTGAGCTAGCACTATAAACATCCAATTAAGCGTGTTGGATTAGTACAAAACGGACCTCATCATCATCTCAAAGAAAATACATTGTTCTCGCCACGATATAGCTGAAAAATTTCTGTATTGGCGTTAATAAATAATCACTCACTCCTTCAAAGATAAATCCGATCAAACTGCCGTAACGATAAGTGAATCGCCATAAGCTATCATGCAAAGTTTTGAAGAATACACATTAACCTTTGTAACAGGCAGGGTTAAAGTAATATGTCTCTCCTATCCTCAGAAGTCAGAGGCATAATATTTTGAGTGACGAATCAAATAGCCATACCGTAAATGTTACGATGAGGTGACAAACTAAAAATACCATACTGCATGGAACAATTCTAAATTAAAAATACCATACTGCATGGAACAATTCTAAACTAAAAATACCATACTGCATGGAACAATTCTAAAATCCAATCAAATACTAGTAATCATAGAAACAAAGGCAAACATATTGAAACCCTTAACACACATATTCATGACCACTCGCTTTCCTAACTGAGTACAGGTACTTTATTAAAAAGTGGCGGATTAAACTAGTTTCATGGGCCATAACCTCCCATCTTTGTGAATTGATGTGGTCATGCATGTGTTTTCTACACGTGAGTAAATTGTCAACTCTTACATAAATCTGGATGAGTAGCGTTTGTTATAAATAACACTCAAATCTTGAATTTCATACATACAATTTTTGTATTTAATCTTCGTGAAACAGAAGTTGTCGTATGTGTATAATATTCTTTAGTGGTGTAATATATTTTGTTGTCTCCCCCTTAACCACAAAAGAACATATAATTATTAGAACAGTGATTATAAATGTCTTTTTGTGCAGATAAGTATTTCAGGGTTTACGCTATCTTATTCAAGCATCCCCTCCCCCCAAATGGCTTGAATCTTTCTTATGAGACGCTATTTTTATTTAGTGTAATGATTCAGTCATGCAAGGGTTTTTCACATATAACTAAAATTCCAGCCCTCACAAATAATTGGGTGATTAACATTGTTGTAAAGAATTGGTGAAATGTTCTTTTTACTTCCATAATTAATTTCTGCTCATCACCATTACAGAAAAGGGAGAGGTTCTGAAAATAGACAAAATCGTTTAAACATTGAAGCTTTTAAACATAAACATGATAAAAAAAAAAATGAGGAGTAAATCAGTTAAGTGCTCACATTCAACATATTTTTCAGCTCTTTTTTGCGTAACGTGCCATCCCTCCCCCTAGAATTGTCTAAATACTCTTTGTGGTATCTGACTATATGTACAATACTATTGCTTTGCTCCATAATTTCGCACGTAATGTTCAATCCTTGTAAATCAGGGGAAACACGTGGAATTGGAAATACCAAGAAAAAAAAATTAAAATAAAATAAACAAGAAAAACTAGAGGAGGGCTCCTTGTGTTCAGTGAGTTCAGTTAAGATGATATGTGGTTGTTCGCTTTGTTTATATTGGTGGAATTGAGTGATTGTTGTTTAACGCCAGCTCAGCAATTGTTCAGCTGTATCATGGCGAGAACAAGTTAATTTTCAATGAAATTATGATGAGGTCCGCTTTTTACTAGACAAGCACGCCTAGTTGGATTTTATAGTGCTAGCTCACTGAAACAAGTCCGCGGATAGACATGTCGTCCCACTCGGACACATTACCCTGATTTCCGAGCCAACCAGTATTTGCTCTTTCTCCTTAATGCTGCGTGCTTAGCGGAGAAGCAACACATTACCAATGTTTGTAGTCTTTGGTTCGACCCGATCGGGACTCGATCCCCCCATCTACCGCACTCGAGGTGAATTTAGAAACATAATGATCTATGTCAATAAAGTTATAAGCAACGGAAGTACATTCTTATCTGGTAGCGTGACGTTGTGTACAGAAAATGTGAATATACGTAGTTGTTGTTACCTTTAAGTACTGTATGATTCACAAGTTAGTATACAAGATATATAGATAAAAGTAACAAAATATAAATGCGTAAATGTTGCGGAACTTACCACATCCGGGTTAAAGGAAGTTAGAATAATTTCTATTTAACATATTGTCGGATAAAACATCCAAAGGGTTTGTCACTGTTGACCTATTACAAGCCATGATGTATATATCATTTTTGTTTTCTATTCTGTTTATGCTAAAATTAGACCATACCTATAGTAGCAGCAGTGATACTGGCAATGGATGCAATAATGCAATATCTATGTCTTTGGTTGCTGAGATGGACAATCACCTCAAACGTTACATTGAAAAGCAGATACAAGAGGGAGTTGAAACAGCAATTAAACAAATCCAGGAAATGATACAAGCCAGCTCGGTGGATACGAATGCTACAATTGTTTCTGCTATTAAACAATTTGAAGGTAATCATTTTCTTGATGAGTGTTTCTCCCTATAGTCTTATCAAACACTTTGTGTTTTTTTACAGAAAAAAATACTTATTATGGGTTTCAACATTATTAACATCATATATTTTATCAGAAGTCGAAACAGGCTTCAGAGTGACTGTGAAACTAGCTACTTCAGTACCAATGATTCCTAGTGGTTAAGTTGAAATGATCACTTCGAATGTTTCACGATCGCCACCCTGATTTGAATAACCGCTACGGAATATGTGTGTCACAAATGAACATATATGTATTTGGTTTGTCGTTATCATAATCGAGTCCTTTCCTAATTTATGATGTATCACCGATTTTTTTTAACAAAAGTAACATGACGGGTGCCACTAGTCGAGAATGAGCTGTTTACCCTAGTTTTGACTTCCACGTAAAAACCTTTATTCCCATTTGTTTTGTAGGGGTTCATGTTTTATTTATATTATTTATTTAAGTATGCTGACGCCCTTCACGAATTCAATATAAGATTATCTTCATTTCGTTTAATGGTAACACACCATGAGTGTCATTTGTGGAGCAGGAACTACCTACCATTCCAGAGCACCTTAGTCTCGCTTTCAGTTGGGTTAATGTTGCTCCATCTTTTGTTTTCTGTATAGTATTTTGGCAACCATTGTTTTGTCTTTATGTCCTTTTCGCATAAAGCGGGATTTAAGTGTCATAATTGATAGTGTGTTCCTGTTTTACGAGTGTTATTTCTCTATCCATATTGTCATTTTATGTTTCACTAGCGTTATGTTGTTTATCAGCATTGTGACTTTATGTTTCATTTGTGTTGTTTTGTTTATCAGCATTGTGATTTAATGTTCACTAGTGTTTTGTTTATCAGCATTGTGATTTAATGTTCACTAGTGTTTTGTTTATCAGCATTGTGAATTTATGTTTCATTTGTGTTGTTTTGTTTGTCAGCATTGTGATTTTATGTTTCATTTGTGTTGTTTTGTTTATCAGCATTGTGACTTTATGCTTAATTTGTGTTGTGTTGTTTATCAGCATTATGATTTTATGTTCACTGGTGTTTTGTTTATCAGCATTGTGATTTTGTGTTTCATTTGTGTTGTGTTGTTTATCAGCATTGTAATTTTGTGTTTCATGTGTGTTGTGTTGTTTATCAGCAATATGACTTTATGATTAATTTGTGTTGTGTTGTTTATCAGCATTGTGATTTAATGTTTACTAGTGTTTTGTTTATCAGCTTTGTGATTTTATGTTTCATTTGTGTTATTTTGTTTATCAGCATTGTGATTTTATGTTCACTAGTGTTTTGTTTATCAGCTTTGTGATTTTATGTTTCATTTGTGTTATTTTGTTTATCAGCTTTGTGATTTTATGCTTAATTTGTGTTGTGTTGTATATCAGCATTGTGATTTAATGTTCACTAGTGTTTTGTTTATCAGCTTTGTGATTTTATGTTTCATTTGTGTTATTTTGTTTATCAGCTTTGTGATTTTATGTTTCATTTGTGTTGTTTTGTTTATTAGCTTTGTGATTTTATGTTTCATTTGTGTTGTGTTGTTTATCAGCTTTGTGATTTTATGTTCACTAGTGTTTTGTTTATCAGCTTTGTGATTTTATGTTTCATTTGTGTTGTGTTGTTTATCAGCATTATGTTTTAATGTTCACTAGTGTTTTGTTTATCAGCATTGTGATTTAATGTTCACTAGTGTTTTGTTTATCAGCATTGTGATTTTATGTTTCATTTGTGTTGTTTTGTTTATCAGCTTTGTGATTTTATGTTTCATTTGTGTTGTTTTGTTTATCAGCATTGTGATTTAATGTTCACTAGTGTTTTGTTTATCAGCATTGTGATTTTATGTTTCATTTGTGTTGTTTTGTTTATCAGCTTTGTAATTTTATGTTTCATTTGTGTTGTTTTGTTTATCAGCATTTTGATTTAATGTTCACTAGTGTTTTGTTTATCAGCATTGTGATTTTATGTTTCATTTGTGTTGTTTTGTTTATCAGCTTTGTGATTTTATGTTTCATTTGTGTTGTGTTGTTTATCAGCATTATGATTTAATGTTCACTAGTGTTTTGTTTATCAGCATTGTGATTT
>MJUT01003476.1:42664-58992 GCA_002080005.1 Gigantidas platifrons
GAGTTTAATTGTTCAAAACATCTTCCAATGTCTTCAAAATCTTTACACTTGAAGTTAGACATGGTTGATAGCAGCAAAAAAATAGTCAATGAATGCGTGGACGTGGTATGCACGAGGAGAACTCACTTGTGTTAAATGTCCGCTCAAATTTATGTTTTTTTTCGACAGTGGTGATAAGCAATATAAAATATGTTACATCTGTTGTCTTTTTGGATTAGTTGAACATCAAATAAATACAATAGAAAATAAATTTTGAGGAGCATCACCTAAACCTCAACCATTCATTTTTGTGTCCAAACCGAAAGTTTATCAGTTGCTTGGCCATGGTCGGTGGTTCTCTCCGTGTTCTCCGGCTTCAAATTAATCAAACAGAATTTGCAGTCTTACATGTAACAGGGGCCTGGGTGGCTCAATGAGTTAGGTCGCTGGATCTAACAACTCATACAAGCCTATCACCAATACGGCGTGGGTTCGCGCCCGGCTTTGTAAATTACAAAAAGGGTACACTCGACTCGCTGCCGCAAGTGATAAAGTTTACCAGTTGCTTGCCCATGGTCGGTGGTTCTCTCCGGGTACTCCGGCTTCCTCCACCACTAAAACTGGTCGCCATGATATAGCTAAAATATTGTTGAAAGTGGCGTTAAACACCAAAAATCAACCAATACATGTAACAATCAGTATATGTCCCGTGACTTTTTGTCCGTTTACAGTTTCCGACAAGGACATTTATATGTATTGCATGAATTGAAGTTTCAGCTTTGATCCACTTATAAATTGTTAACCTTGTGGGTTATTTTTCACTTGCATTTTTTTTATATTTTCTTAAGTGTCATTAAGTCTCCATTCATTATGCCACAATTGACCTTGAAATTTCCCCAATTTTCCGTGATTTGTGTTGTATCAAACATATCCTGTGACAATTTGAATTCAAGGAATAGCATGTTTTAGCCTTTTTAATAGTGATTATGCGAT
This sequence comes from Gigantidas platifrons, assembly GCA_002080005.1. NCBI lineage: Eukaryota > Metazoa > Mollusca > Bivalvia > Mytilida > Modiolidae > Gigantidas > Gigantidas platifrons. The sequence continues at coordinate 43,637 of MJUT01003476.1, forward strand.
TTCACAGTAAAACATATTGAGGATTACTTGAACTTCATGATCGCAATACTTGTATACAAATATATAATAAAAAAAATATGATAAAATATTTCAAGTATAAATGTCACAATACACATTTAACATGTATGTGGGAAAATAAAAGTGACTTTTTAAAACTATTGTTAGCACAGGCATTCGTGTCACGGAATTACCACCCCCTTTCTGAGTACTTATTTATTTTCAATAACATTTCTTTCTCATTTCATCTCTTTTCCTTGAATTTGTTGTGGATAATAAGACTATATGTAGGGTAAATACTTATTAGATAGATTTTTAAAAACAATATTTTTGTCTTTTTAATGATTGAAAACTGACCCAAGTTAGGCTAAATAAATGAAATGTGACTTAATGTGTTAATTAATTTTCATTAAAAACATACATGACTTCTATAAATTTTAATTTCTTATCTAATTCTTATCTTAGGTTGTTATTTTCATTGAATGGCATCTCAAAATAGATGACCTCACAGTGGGGGCTCTTCCTGTATAATCAGTAATTGTATTGTCCAAGTATTGTTACTTGTATTTTACCCGAGAACTAATTAAGTACATATACTGTATGTGATTTTTATAAGAATGTTTTAGTATTGTTGTGTAACTAAATGTAATTAAGTTTAATGAACCTTAAGAATTAGGATAAATTTTGTAGATGTGTATTGCAGAGACGTTTGTTTATTGTGCAAAAACTAAACTATAATCTTTTTTTATATATTAAAAATGCCAAATATGTATTCAGACAATTAATTATGATTCTTTAGATAAAAACACAATTTCATTAAAACTCCATATCAGAACAAAAAAAATAAAGTCAAAAGAATATACGTTGGATTAGTCCTGCAGACAACCATGATTTCTGCCTTTCTTTACTATGGTAGGAACATCCATGGTGATTTTTTTAAAGAATGATTGTGCATGCAGACAGAAATTAAATGACAATTTTTGGCAATCTTTTTTCTTTCTTACTTAGTAAAACTCTCTCTAAGCATTTACTTATTTGTAGTTTATTTCCATTGTTTGAATAATGAGTATCGGTATCTCATACTCGTCAATCAGTATGCATTTGATTATGGTTAAAAATCTAATTAAAATTGCGCGAAAAATTACTGCTTTCAATAAAACTTGTACACATTATTTAAAATAAAACATAATATTATGAAATTTTGTCATTTTTATCAAAAGTCGGCAATGTGGGTTCGGCAAAATGGACTCTGCAATATGGGATTCGGCAATCTGGTACTAATTCGAGCAAATACCGAATTTTTAATAGATATGCATAGATATTTTTTAATGTTGCCGTTTACTCCTTTAATTTCAATACAAACAACAAATCAATTAAAAAAACGTTACAATCGACCCAGACAATGTAGATTGAATGATCGGCGAAATTAATGCATGTACATGTACTATTTTTTTTTTAAATATGTGTATTTGGTTTTGTAAACATACGATTTACGCAATTTCATCACTTCAATCAATTATTTATTTCTATGTAAATAATTTGATCTGTAATAAATGCATACACTCGATACGATAACAGGATTAATTTAATTTTATTGCAAGTAGATTTTATTTGGTAAACAAATAATCTTTCTAAGATTATTATACAAATGTGATTATTTAACAGTCAGTTGTAAATTACGTGCATCACGCTTTTTAAGTTCCGTTGAACGTGCTATATTACTCCCAAAATGAAGTAACAAGAATTGTTATCATCAGTTCTGGTAATATTTATTTTTTTAAAGGATTACACAAAATATACGTGTGCTGTGTACCAATCCATGAACTGCTGTCGTGTTTTCCGCAACATATTTCCATGACGATCGTGGGTTCCCACTACATAGCGTGTTCCGCGAAGGAAAACACGCTATTCCACGCTGGGGATTGAAAAAACACACCCACCCAAATGTAGTGGGAAATGTAAAAAACACGCTGTGCCCTCTGTAGATTCATCAACTCAGACATATCATGAATCATCTTAATCATACATGTACCTTTTGGTTTCCTAGATCTCCTTCAACTACTCTCACAGTGAATCATCATAATCATCTTAATCATACATGTACCTTTTGGTTTCCTAGATCTCCTTCAACTACTCTCACAGTGAATCATCATAATCATCATAATCATACAAGTACCTTTTGTTTTCCTAGATCTCCTTCAACTACTCTCACAGTTATGTTATGCTTCTTGTAATTTGTTTGTTTTCTGGGAGCTGCTACAGCTAAAAAAAACATTCAGGAGTTATACAACTTATTATATAATGTGTGATTTGTTTGTTTGTTTGATGGTGTTTAATGCCACTTTCAACAATATTTCAGTTATATCGTGGTGGTCAGTTTTATTGGTGGAGGAAACCGGAGGACCTGGAGAAACCACTGACCTGTCACAAGTCACTGACAAACTTTATCATATAATGTTGTACACCTTCCCCTGATCGAGATTCGAACTTACAACATCAGTGGTGATAGGCACCTATTGCATAGGTAATTGTAAATTCAACTACCATATGATTACATTCACAACGGCCCCTCGTAATGTGTGGTAACTGCTACAACTAAAATAGAGGCTTGCCTGAGTCTGTATCGCTCACCTGGTTATGCATGCATGATTGTGTTCAACAAGTTTGAGTTTTTATTGAAAATGTTTTGGGTTTTTTTTTCAATCCTATTCCCCTAGTTAAACAATGTCCTATGAAGTCAGTCAACTTGGATATCTGATCAACACAAAAAATGAAAATGACAATCCAATGACTATTATGTACCATTTGGATGCAATGACTATTTCCAGCATCTAATTTTTTTCTTAATTTTCCCATCAGGTCCTATCTTAAAACTATGTCCAGGGACGGCAACTATCTTGCATTTCTGATGGACACAACAAAGACACATTTTGTACAGGACCATCCTAGGAACATTCTAGCTAAGTTTGCAGTCAAATAATTGGTGGTTTCAGATAAGAATAATATTAAAATATTTCCTCAATGGGTCTTGCGGTAAATTTTTCCTGTGCTGGTGCCCATATTAGATTTCCGATAGACACAAAAAATTAAATGTAAAGTACCATTACAGTTTGATATACAACTAACCTGGTTGATAGCCTGGATTCATTATTTTGGCTTCCTCTCTTTCAAAAGCCTACAATTATAATTACAAAATACAGTCTATAGTTCTCTTTGCAACTATTCAAAAACACTGAGCTAGTTTTTCAAGATATTATTACAAGAGAAGAAAACACAGATTGTTATGAAGTGTATTTACAGAATTAAAAAAAAAAAATAATAATAATAATCATATGCCCATATAGAATTCTATATCTTAAACAATTTTCTGATGTTTAGTCCATCTTGGACAAAAGCTACATTTTCGCTTGCAATTTTATACATCATAAAAAGTCAAGCATCTTTACGCCTGTTTTGTACACATGCGAGATGTATGTTGTTGCAGTAATGTCTGCCGACGGTTGTACAAGAATTTTAACTGATTTTACTAGAAAAAGAAACAGGAAAGAAGTTTTGGCGAATTATAATAAAACAAGAATTAACATAGGCCACCAACATGATCATTAGATGGAATTGAAGGAAGCGTTGAGAGTTCAAACTCATGCTGAAGTGGCTGAAAAATTGCTGAACATCAGTGCCATTGTACATGTAGTTCGGAAATTGGAACATGCATAATTAATGATGGTGGAAGAAAAGCTGCACACAAAAAAAAACAAACAAAATACAAGTTTTTTGGTTGAATCTCAGTGAACGATGTTTTATACTCATGTCTTGAAGGTTGATATTCACTTTCAACGCAAAAAAATACTTTAATTTTTTTTTAACAAACTTGCAGGCAGTATCCCTTTAATAAAATTGGTGGAATCAATAGGCATCAATCATACAGAGAATTAATACACAAATTGGATATGATATCGGTAGAATGGAGAGGTATATTGCCAAGAGTTTACACACAAGATGACAACAACTACCTGTAGAGAGTCAATACACATGTTAATAACAATTACCTGTATAGTATCATGATCAAAACACAAAAACTTGATCTCTTTCAAAGAACTGTTAGTGTTGTCAAACTTTTGTACACATTGATACATGACCTCCACTACCAGATCCCTGGGGTAGTGTAGGTTTCCTGTCCCCATACCAGGGAACACAATAGACTTGAATTTTGATGCCTGCAGTAAGCATGTGTTGACACATTTTGAAATAATCTGAAAAGAAATAAATCAAAAGTAGAAACTCATTAGAACAAGAGGCTCATCTGATCCTGTATTGCCCTCCTGGTGTGAGATTATCAAATTATTATTCAATGATCATTTATGTACGGTGTGTTTTCAATCAGGTTTGTGATTTCTGAAAAGTTATTTGTCCATAGAGTTCTATGTTAAACTAAGTCCTGCTGTTGTTTTGACATTGTAGTTTATAACCACTTACCTCCTCTCCACCTGGTGTCCATTTAGGTAGAGCTGCCAGTTAAACCTTTTGAAATTGTAGTTTGTAATCACTTACCTCCTCTCCACCTGGTGTCCATTTAGGTAGAGCTACAAGGTAAACCTTTTGACATTGTAGTTTGTAACCACTTATCTTGAATTTTCCTTCTCTCCACCTGGTGTCCATTTAGGTAGAGCTACCAGGTAAATCTTTTGACATTGTAGTTTGTAATCACTTACCTTCTCTCCACCTGGTGTCCATTTAGGTAGAGCTACCAGGTAAATCTTTTGACATTGTAGTTTGTAATCACTTACCTTCTCTCCACCTGGTGTCCATTTAGGCAGAGCTACCAGGTAAATCTTTTGACATTGTAGTTTATAATCACTTACCTTCTCTCCACCTGGTGTCCATTTAGGTAGAGCTGTAAGGTAAACCTTTTGACATTGTAGTTTGTAACCACTTACCTTCTCTCCACCTGTTGTACATTTAGGTAGAGCTGTCAGGTAAACTTTTTGACATTGTAGTTTGTAATCACTTACCTTCTCTCCACCTGGTGTCCATTTAGGTAGAGCTGCCAGGTAAACTTTTTGACATTGTAGATTGTATCCATTGACAACAGCGATGTCTCCATGGTTGATTCCTTCACTGTATGTATTCTTGATTTCATCCAGTATTCCTTTTCCCGCCACTTTAACGATACTCTTTCCAACTGGAGCTGTCATATCTAACTGCCCATTAGTGGAACATACAATAACATCTGCCTATAATGACAGCACAGGTTTTGAAATAAAGTGATGTGTTGAATGCCAGCTAAAGCTACTTGTTGGAAAATATCAATTGTAGACTAGAAAGCTAAAGCTGCTTATTGGGAAAAATCAATTGTAGACTGGAAAGATAAAGCTGCTTGTTTGGAAAAATCAATATGTAGACTTGAAAGCTAAAGCTATTTGTTTGAAAAAATAAATATGTAGACTGGAAAGCTAAAGCTTCTTGTTTGGAAAATCGATATCTTTACTAGAAAGCTAAAGCTGCATGTTGGGAAAAATCAATATGTAGACTAGAAAGTTAAAGCTGCTTGTTTGAAAAAATCAATATGAAGACTTGAAAGCTAAAGCTGCATGTTGGGGAAAATCAATATGTAGACTGCAAAGCTAAAGCTAGCTAAAGCTTCATGTTTAGAAAAATCAATATGTAGAATGGAAAGCTAAAGCTGCTTGTTTGAAAAAATAAATATGTAGACTTAAAAGCTAAAACTGCTTGTTGGGGAAAATCAATATTTAGACTGGAAAAGCTAAAGTTGCATGCTTGGAAAAATCAATATCTAGACTGGAAAAGCTAAAGCTGTTAGGACCTGGATTTCCAACTTCATAAGTTATGGTCATTTATTGTGTTCATTGAGTTGAACTGAGAGGTGATTGTCCGTTTTGTTGATATTGGTGAAATTGTTGACCATCACTGTTTAAGCTTTCTTTTTGTAATTGTTTGAAAAAAAAACAACCCATGTGTAGACCAGCAAAGCTAAAGCTGCTTGTTTGAAAAATCCATGTGTACACTGACACCAGTGAAACATAATTTTTGTGTTAGTTTTTTTTCCTACAATATGGTTTATAGACAGTAAATACTCTAACAATGGCCAATGAAATATCATGAAAACTTAATCCAAGAAAAATGAACAGCTTCTTTATTCAACAAACCCTAAAGATTGGAAGTATTTGACTGCATTTGTTTGTTTTTTGAAAAAATCTCTTCCGGAGGAGAAAGCCTTTTATTCCTAAGAAATCCTATATATTAAATTGAATGCTCCAATGACCTTCACTTTTCTGACTAGACTTTGTTTTTGTTATGTGGTATACTTGGTCTACTATCATAGACTCTAAGGATAAATACCTTTTGTTGACCAATATCTTCTTTCTTCACAAGGGTTATCTTTGTTCCATTTTTACAAACAACTGGTCCACTTTTAGGTGTAAATGCACCTTGTTTTGGTCTGGTACCTGTAAATGTAATGCAGTGTGTGAAGCTACGTTTTGTGGATCATACACCAATCTCTATTGTACATAGAACTTAAATGTACATTATATATAAAGCTTAGAAAATTTGACATAGACCAGCTTGATTTTACATAGACATTGTCTACAAGTCTACTGCTAATTTGACATAGACCAGCTTGATTTTACATAGACATTGTCTATAGGTCTACTGCTACACTGGTAATGAATTTTTCTTCATTACTTGTAAAATTATATTGTGAAGTTGAATATCTAGGAGAAAAAAATGTTGCAATTTGAACCATTAAAAAAAAAAAATGTAATTAAAGTAATAATTTTTTGATTAGAATAACGAAAATTTGAAATATGTTTTAAACTGTAGATTTTAAAGTAGAAGTGTAAAATGACATTTTTTCAAAATGAACGCAGAAACGTGCTTTACTCCCAAAAGTTTCCTTTTGGTATTGAAGTTTATCAAGTATGATCAAATTATATAATTTGACGAAGTATTCCGGAATTCTAACACCCGGAAACATGCCGGAAAGCCGAAAACGGACCACTTTTGTCAAAATGTCTAGCTATTTTGTAAAATTTCGATGTGGCCGCATGCGTCGATCAAAATAAAAAAGTGATAAAAATAAAGTTATTTTAATATTAAATCGTCACTCAAATTTATTTTGATCGATGAATGCGGCCACTTTGAAATTTAGAAAATTGTAGTTACATATTACGTGGATTTGAGCCAACGTTTTCCGCGGTCCAACGATTAAAATGAAATTCGTAACTAAAATTAAATAAACATGTTGGAGATATCCTTTAGCATAATTAAGCTTCTATAAAATGTGAAGTACGGCACATTTTTTTTATTGTAAACCTAGTACATGTATATATAAAATAGTATGACTCTGTAATCCGATTGCGGCTCCCAAATGACAAAATTATCAAACCAGGACCATCGTCAGAATACATATTGAAACAATGTACACTTCATATCTGCTCTGGTCTCTTAATGTGGACAGTTTTTTATTTCATTCTCGTATTTTTTTTTCTTAAAAAAGAAGGGGAAGAGTCACATGCACGCATGTCTGGGATGCATGTATGCATGTTTCACATTTATCCTCAACTAGCATATGCAAGTTGACTTCCAACGCATGGAGATGGTTTCATCGTCAACTAATGTTTGAAAAAAAGTCTGCTTCTCGAGTGAATTTTCTTTAGTTAAATGTTTGTGTGCTTGTGTGCTTGTATTATACCATGAATACCGAACTTGAAAACTGACTGATGGCAGATACGTACTTTTTTCCCGTGAAAATATTAAAAGTTATATCATGAATATTATTCATGCTAGAAATATATATAGTTTCTATCCCATTTTTCGTCACTTGGTGAACAGGGACTGGGTATATTAATATGTGCTCTTGCTTGCAATATCAACGATCGAGTCATGACAAACTCATGAAAACTACTGACTAAAGTATGAAGGATTTAGCTCAAACATATACATATACACATGACATATTGTTTAAAATGAAGATGTTATCATATCTAGAAGTTGCATATATTTGTACGTATTTAATAATATTAACGTATTCATTTATCAGTATTTGTAATGATCGTCTGCAACTTGGAATATATTGAGGTGAAAAAAAAATGTATGAATAAATTGCATATCTTACTGTTTCATATGCAAAAAACCTGGACCAAAACTTGTTGTTGTGTCGCCACAGGCAAGATTCTCTGTATTTCTTCAAAGAGAGGTTTTAATTCTGGCAGGATGCCGCTGTTGTCCGGGACATTTAAATGAAAATAATTTTACACAAGAAGCAATTTCAAATATTTCATGTATCAGTGACAACATTTTATTAAACAGAACATCATTCGTCGATCTTTTGAAAAAATTACGTACAGTAGCATTGCGGAATGAACATTCTAATATTGACTTTGATTCCGACAATACACTTTCATCGACCGATTTTCCTAGTTTGACAGGAATAACTAATGAGAGCTTTGATGAACTTTGTTCTTACATAAAAGAATATGTAAGAAATACGTCGACGAGAACTAGTAGGACTTCTCTTGGTATTTTCCTATCTAAAATGAAGTCTGGAATGTCGATCAAAGTTCTATCAACAATTTTTAGTATATCAAGATCAAGCCTGAGACGTGCAATATCGACAGTGCGATAGCTCGAACAATTTTCGGCGATGTAACGAATTCACAGGCTATATCACAGGCATTTGACCGATGGACCTTAATTTCCCCGTGTTTGCCACGGAGGTACGTAGTTTCAGGGCTAGTAACGATGTAGGGTCTCTATTTGTAGATCCTGGGTCCACACGAATACTAGAAAAAAATACAAGGTAAGAAACAAAATGGCGGGGTACTGCTAAATGTCTTATTATTGTCGATTTCCCTGATTTCTAAAAAATAAACGGACGGAATGCGCTAACCTTGTGGGCCCCCATCAGTTGTTGTGCCACTGGTTTACTGTCATATTCGTACTATTTTGCATATATACCCTGACGATCTGTTCCCAAGACCGATTATCAACAAAGGCGGAGGTTAGTACATTCCATTCGTTTATTTTTTAGAAATCAGGGAAATCGACAATAATAAGAAATTTAGCAGTACCCCACTATTTTGTTTCTTACCTTGTGTTTTTTCTAGTATTCATGTGGACCCAGGATCCACAAATAGAGGTTCTACATCATTACTAGCCCTGAAAATACGTACCCCCGTGGCAAACACGGGGAAATTAAGGTCCATAGGTCAAATGCCTGTGGACTATATTAGTCCTTGATGGAACGTATATATATATACAGAAAAGTGGTAATTTTCAGTTTCAAAGAAGAAGTTATAGCATGCATAAAGGATGCCCTTTAATAAAACCTATGGTGGTTGTCAGCACTACCGGATACTTCGTTACTGTTGCATACATGCCAACCCTACCGATTTACGCGGTAGTCTACCAAATTTTTAAGTTTTATACCGCCTACCGATTTTAGATGTTTTCCTACAAGTATCGTGAATTGTTCATATGTTGATTATTCGTGTAGATTTCTACGACGTATAAATGAGTACTGCTGTTAAGGTTTTATATTTTTTATACTTAAACAGCCTTTTAGAATAGATGTGGTAATTTATAATTCCAAATAATAGAATTTAATCTGAGTAAATTGTAAATGAAGTAAACAATAGTCTACATACATCCATATTTTGCAGATCAAAATGTTGCAAAATAGCTCAATAAAACTGATTTAATATTTTTCATAAAATTGCCTTTTTTTTTTCTTTTTTTCTTTTTTTTTTATCGAAATGTGTATTTTACCCCAAAAAGGAGTATTTGAATTGAAGACAAATTGTAAATGATATACCGGTAAATAACGTTTACATCTTGCCATACTTTGCAGTTGCCAATGCTAAAAAATGATTAAATGAACTTAATTACAACTTTTTTAAGAAAAATTATGTAATTTTGTATAAAAATGTGTTTTTTACCCTAAAATATTGTAAATAATCTGAAAAATGTAAATAAAGTAAACATGTGTCTATATATCTCCATAATGGTCAGTTTGAAATATTGAGAAATGTTGAAATGAGCTAAAAAAAAATATGATAAATATTTTCCAAAAATCTGTGTTTTTTTACTCAAAAATGAAATTTCTCCCCAAAAATACAGTATTTTAACAAATGGATTGTAAATGTGTGTACATATTTGTCAACATAATCATATTATCAACAGTTCCGCTTATTTTTAAATGTTGAAAAACGATGTTAGAAAATTTTAAAAATATTTACCTGAAATCTGTGATTTTCATTAAGAAATTACTATTTTTACCAAAAAAAGATTCATATTACATGTTGATATTGCAAAAAATATATCATTAATACAAAAATGACTTGGAAATAAACCTTATTCATTATGCATTTTCAGTATTAGTTGTTCTTTTTATTTATTATTGAAAATGTCCAGAAATTTGGGATTATTCATCAAATGTTAGTTTTTTGGCCCCAAAATTGACAAAAATATGCTAAAAAATCACATTTATCAAAAGTATCAAGCATATGTTAGCAGAATATGATGAAAAAATATGTCTTGAAGATAGGGCCGAATTCCACCCTTCGTGGCCCTACTCCTTTGTTGTTTGTAGGAGGGCTCATGTCTTATTTGTGTTTGTTTGCGTATAGTGGTGTCCAACACATATTGTGTTGTGTTTTTGTTGTTTTTTTCCTTCGTCTTGTGTGACCTGCATTTTCACTTTCTCTTTCGGTATAATAAAACACTTATTTTCAATTCAAATATTTTTTTGTGAATAATTTACAAAAGGATTGGACGACAGGCTTATAGCCTATAATTAGTCCTCTCCCAAATACAAGATGGACATAAATATATAAATAGATATGAATTAAATAGACATTTCCTGCCATGCTTATATAATCAAGCAGTGATTCATATGAAGACAATTTTCTTTAAAAATAATTTCAATAAATAAATTAATTACATTATTAACTTATTCATAAAATTAACAAAAATGAAATTAGGAGATTTAACATAGAAAAAAGAATATCCACATGGCAGGCAATAAACATATATGTAAAATTTTATAATAAGTTATTTTCAAAATGTTTTTCTTAGTACAGTCCAGCATTTGGTATAAATTTACTTTAAATAATCAAATATATGAAATTAAATTAAGAAACAGAAAGAAAAAAAAAAATTATGATTATATTGGAGCTCATAAACATGTCAGCAAAAAAGTAAAACAACGACAGTAAATGACACATCAGATTATTTCAAATCAAACAAATCTCCTTGTGCTATAAAACACTTATTAACCAGATATTCGGGGAATAGTAAGTTTATTGACCCCTCGATACCAACTATTGCCCGAGGCTCGCCTCGGGCAATAGTTGGTATCGAGGGGTCAATAAACTTACTATTCCCCTCATACCCAGTCAATAAGTATAAAATATTTATTAAATCTGTTATTGAAAGGAAAACAATCTTACTCATTATTTATTATATTGGTCTCTAACTAATACATAGACAAAACCAGTGTCTTACATGCCATGCTACCAATGGTTATTCTGTGTAACTAACAGATTTAGTCTTGTCACGCTACCAGTGACATTTTAGTTGCCAGTCCAATGGTTACCACCTGGACCCCGAGCGCAACAATATATGTGTAACATTTGACAACAGATGTGTTCCATTTGTCGTAATAACAGTCCGGTACTTTCTTTCAATTTCAAATATTTTATTGAATCAATTGCACATATATAGTACAGAAGTTCAAAGGGATTACACATCAGGCACAGCCTATGTAAGTGTTCTTCCACAATAAGAATGGACATCAGAATATATAGTAGTAATATTGAATATACAAAAGTGTTTATATTAATGAGGAATCAGAATATTTCTGGTAAAATAGTAATGAATACACTGTGAGGTTGTCCAGCTAGACATTATAGATACAAATGGATTTAACAATCTTTATCAATTGAAATTAAGAATATTTCAACTAAAATGAAATTTAAGTATATGAGTCAATGTTAATTAAATATTTTATATTTCACAAAGATGTATAATGAATAAGATAATTTAGAAATCGAATCTCTTGGTTTCATGAATAAAATTGTGTACAGCATCTACGATTTCTACATTATCATAAACCGATAATTCAGAAGAGCACATAAGTAAGGTGTCAATATTTAGTATATCAATGAATCTTCTTAAAGTAGAAAACAAAGCAAATCTTTGTTGTATAAAATACGGACATACATAGAAATAATGAAAGTTATCTTCAGTGTGATCCCCACACCCACACTGCGCACTGTCTGACAGGTGTGACAAAAACAAGTGATGTTTCAGATTACTTGCCAAATTTCGCAACTGACAATGTAATATATTTAGCTTTCTCTGCCCATACTCAAAATAAGGAGGGGGAACACAGATTTCTTGACTAATTTGCTTTTTGAACATCGCTCCACTCTGAAGATTCTGAATGTCAACATCAAGCTGATTCCATTGATCAAGCACACTAGGGTAAAAACTGTTTTTATAAGAAGAAGTACGACAAGACGGGAGGTTAAAGAATCGATTATTTCTCAAGTTATAATGCATATTTTCGTTTAAATGCAAAAGGATTTCATCTAAAAGGTATTCTGGTGTTTCTCCATTAAGTGATTTATGTAATAAAATAAGCTTACTTTTCCTTCGACGCACCTTTAGTGTCTCCCAACCTAGTTCAGTGTATAATTTATTGTGAGAAGTTCCCTTTTTGAGCCCAGTTATGATTCGTGCTGCTTCAATTTGGACTTTTTCTAATAAATAAGATTCTTCATTGCTACAATTATCCCAAACTATCCCCCCATACTCCAGGATAGGCCGAATAAATCCAAAATATAATCTCTCTAGTGATTTTCTATCTAATTTATATTTAACCAATCTTAAGATATTAATTCTTTTACATGATTTGGAATAAATTTCACTGATATGGTCCTTCCATTTCCCAGAAGCCGTTAAGGTGACACCAAGATGTTTATGAGAATCACTATCCCCTAATATTGACCCATTAAGATAGAGAGGAGGTACATTCAAGTTATTTCTCCTATTGAATAACATAGATTTAGTTTTAGCTGTATTGAAGGTAACACCCCAATCCTTAGACCATTGATGCATACATTCAAGATCTTGATTTAATGAATCAGCTGCTGTGTCATGATCATCTACTACACAGTAGAGGGATGTATCATCAGCAAACATTTTTATATTATTTAAGACCTCATTCTCTATATCATTTATAAATAATAAGAACAAAAATGGACCCAGAGTTGATCCTTGGGGAACCCCAGCATTAACAGTTTTCCAGCTGGAGAAGTATCCTTCAATATTTACCCGCTGTTTCCTACTACTTAAAAAACTATCAATCCATTTTAAAACATTTCCACAAATACCATATTTACGAAGCTTAAAAATAAGACCTTGATGCCAAACACGATCAAAGGCCTTTGAGATATCACAAAAGATGAACCGTACATCTTTACCAATATCTAAGTTTTTAATAATGGCATTATAAATTACTAGTAACTGGTTTATAGTAGAATCTTTTGTTCTGAATCCAGACTGGTTGTCCGATAAAATTTTATTGTGATATATATAGTTGAATAAGTTTTTGTAGATAATTTTTTCCAAATTTTTTCCAAAACAGCTGGTAACGGATATTTGTCGGTAGTTTGTGGGGTTGTCACTATCACCTTTACCCTTGTATATTGCAGACACATTAGCACTTTTCCAATCATTGGGAACCTGTCTAAGTTGTATTGTTTTATTAAATAAAATGGTAATAGGAGTGACCAATGATTGGAAAATAGCTTTCAAGAATTTGGGAGGAAGATTATCAGGGCCTGCTGGCTTATTAATATTTAATATCTGAAACTGGTCAGCAACATCCTGTTCAGTAATTATTATATCAGACAGTACGCAAGGCGAGAGAGGGGCTTTCTTCAATAATAATGTGTCACTGCCTTGTAGCAAGAAACGCTTACCATTCCGGAGCACTTGAATTCACACCGGTTTTGTAATGGGGTTCATGTTGTGTAGTGATTTGCAGATATCATTGTTTGTCCTTTTGACAACTTTACAAGTAATTGTATCAACTTTATCACTACGAACCTATGTTTCTGTAGTATCGGTGTTAGCAGCAACCCTCTATCAAGGAAATCATGATACGAATCAAAAGATTTGGCATATCGCATCAACAAAGATGTATGTGCTCAATATGCAGGTACTGCTGGAATGTTGCTACAAATAATTTCAAAATCTGAAAATCTAATATTCATTAAAAAATCTGTATTAGGATAAGAACAGGAAATTGATGTAAATTCTGTTGTACCATAAATGAAAATTTTTCCTTTGATGTTTTTATGAATTATTCAGCTTAAAAATGTGTTGGTATTAAACCATAGTCTACTATCTGGAATTGATATTGTACCAACTCAACTGACCAGCCATTAAAACTTTGCTGAATTCAAATGCAAATGGGCAAGTATATTTGAATGTTGTACCATTGCTAAAAATGTCAATCAATTCATTTCTGTTGCAAAACATATATACTTTGTTAATACTTTAATATGGAGTAGGCATTGCCTAGATGCGAGCACAGCATTTCTGTCTGGCCAGTGTGTATATGTTACAGTAAATTTGTAAAATTAGTAATTTTGTAAAATTACTGAAATTTTCAGTAATAATGTAAAATTACTGGCCACTTTAGTAATTCCACTAAAAATCACTAAAAATTTAAAAGAAGCCACCAAGTCAAAAGGACAGACTCCCGCTGAATAAATGCATAGTATTCTTGTTCAATGGTGACAAATCATGTCCTCTCCTGATGAAAGACATGTGTGGGAAGTAGTCTAGCATCGTAATTGTGAAAATAGGTTTGATTTCTTTTAGGCCCCTATTATTTTTTCTGCCATTTTCTATTTCGTTTTGTTTTCGTTGATTTTGTTTTGCTTTTTTCTTAATTAAGGAATTTGGGGTTTCAAGTTTTTAAGTTCGGGATTTCGGGCTCAGGCCCCCTCATATCCCACCTTTTTTCTATATGCGCACTCCAGAAACTTTATAATTCACATACTGACACATGCACACAAACACAAATAAAAATATGACATTTGAACTTCTGAAAGTTTGTCGGCCTGCAAACCCGGCTTGACTTGAGTTGCGGGTAATGTACGTGAGGAGTACTTTAACGGACAGACATGCAAGATGGGTTATAATCAATCAAAACTATTGTATTAAAAAAAATCGAATTATCTTCTTTTTTTTATTTCTTTATTTCGTTTTGTCTTTTATTTTTTCCTTCCATTTTCTTCGTATCGGTCTATTTCGTTTTGTTTTAG
>MJUT01003476.1:116543-137175 GCA_002080005.1 Gigantidas platifrons
TGCAAGTCAAGGCCGGAATTCGGAATGTGCAGTATCCGGTTTATTCAATGATTTTTAACAAAGATTATTAAGGAAAAAACTGTGGACTTGAAATTTAGATCGGAATGGACAGGATTCCGGTTTACTCAGGGTCCGGTTTGATCAGGTTTCACTGTATATATATATTGCAACGCCGGCCCTCGGGTGCTAGAGTCGGTCACCGGAGAAAGCGACGTTACATTAAAAGTCGGGAAGTTGCTCAATGAGTGCACAATATTTCACTATAGGACATCGCGATTGAATTGGTGAGTTATGACTTCACCAATCCAAATACGCTGCAGGGGAAGGGTTACACAGAAGAGGGAAGAATCCAATAGTAATTCAATATTTTATTAATCATGTAAACTAAAATCCGGAGAGAATGGCTGGAACGACACTGGTCTGACTGGCCATGGGCATGGTTGGTCTTACTATATATAATCTTATCCGTTAAAACAATTCAACAACCTTTATTCTTAAAAGTTCAAAAAGGGACAACATGTAGCAAAACATTAAACAACTTATTCACTCCACAAAACAACTCTACAGACATGACCCTACAAGTCCTGCCTTTAATTTAAATACGTCCCAGCATTCATGTAATTTGCACCCAGGATTGCACCAAGAATTTACACCTAGAATTTGCACCAATGATTTACACCGACAATTTGCACCAAGAATTTACACCGACAATTTGCACCACAACCACTAACAAAACAAGTAAATGTCACCAGACCACCGTCACCTATCCGGTGATAAATTACATATTACGTACTCTAGCATATACACTCTGTCTATCAGACATTCTTGCCGGTATCCAACTTTTAAAGGTTTCAAGCGTTCCTGGAAGATATAAACAATCTATCTTCTTGTTTCGGCTGAGTTCCCACCTTTATACCCGCGTTGAACCAACGACTAACGTTGTTACATCCCTCAACCAATCAGCATCACAGAAACAATGTAAAGGGACTTTCCCCCTACGTCATATATTAGGTAGGCCATTTTGTCAACAATTGAAGTTTATAAACAATAAAGCCATTCGTTTTAATTTCATACCAACTGCTCAATTCTATTTAATTATTTTAGAACAGTTATATCAAACTGACTTCGTAAACCAGGTAGGATTATATTTTAACTGCTAACCGGACTTTATTTGAGAAGCACCGGCTTATTTGATATGGAAACAAATTGTCACCGGCGTGGTCACCGGCGGTGACAAATGTAAACAACAACCTCCAGCTGAAATAAAATGTTTCTAGCTTATCATCGACATCCACCCGCAAGATTTACATCACCATACATTTCTACACTCTGGGGGTAACATACGCATTGCCGACAATCTCTCACAAAAGGTTTTTAGTCAATATTTCAACCGGTTTTCACCTCCGTGAGTGCCAGACCAAGTTTGTTACTTTTATGACCAGTTCATCCAAGCCATTCTACAACATTTCACAACTATTCATTGATCAAACTCCAATCATGTAGCTTTCTTACCATTGGCAGCCGGAGCGGCACAATTACAGTGACATATAATATCACACAAGTGGGACAATTCTCCACAACAAAACAACATATGACAGGCACCAGTATTTATAAAAACCAACACAATTCAACTAACAAGAATCCTAAATTATGATTGTCTCACAAACATTTACTCCATAGAGTCATACAACACAAAAATATAGATCAACAACAAAAAGGGGGAGGCCGGCATTACAATATATATATATATATAATAAAAATTAGAATTAAAACTGAATTCTGGAACTTCAATCACATTTTATATAGCACAAGCGCTTTCACTGTTTACACAGATCATCAGGTACAATAATAATTTTATTGTACCTGATGATCTGTGTAAACAGTGAAAGCACTTGTGCTATATAAAATGTGATTGAAGTTCCAGAATTCCGTTTTAATTCTAATTTTTATTATATTCATCAATCGCACGGCTATATTAACATTTTACATATATATATAGGTTAAGACATAAAGGATGTTGACATTTATTCCTTGTAATTACCATATATATATATAGGCTAAGACATAAAGGATGTTGACATCGTATCTTTGTACTTACCATATATATATATATATAGGCTAAGACATAAAGGATGTTGACATCGTATCCTTGTAGCTACCATATATATATATATAGGCTAAGACATAAAGGATGTTGACATCGTATCCTACCTTACAATAATGATATCCCATGTGGAAACAGACTTTCTATAATATCTGTGTCATACATACCACTAGTATAGCATGTATGCTATTATTAAATCTAAGGTTCTCCTCCCTCAAACATAGATGACCTTAAGTGGTATTGGCTCTCCTGTTTAGGACCTTTGATTTTCTTGGTTCCACAGATGTTTAAATGATTTGGCTTGCCCTTCCAGCCTTAAGTGGTATTGGCTCTCCTGTTTAGGACCTTTGGTTTTTTTGGTTCCACAGATGTTTAAATTATTTGGCTTGCCCTTCCAGCCTTAAGTGGTATTGGCTCTCCTGTTTAGGACCTTTGATTTTCTTGGTTCCACAGATTTTTAAATGATTTGGCTTGCCCTTCCAGTTGTTTAGTGGTATTGGCTCTCCTGTTTAGGACCTTTGGTTTTCTTGGTTCCACATCTTTTAAATGATTTGGCTTGCCCTTCCAGTTGTTTAGTGGTATTGGCTCTCCTGTTTAAGACCTTTGGTTTTCTTGGTTCCACATCTTTTAAATGATTTGGCTGGCTCTTCTGTTTAGGACCTTTGGTTTTCTTGGTTCCACAGATGTTTAAATTATTTGGCTTGCCCTTCCAGCCTTAAGTGGTATTGACTCTCCTGTTTAAAACCTTTGGTTTTCTTGGTTCCACAGATTTTAAAATGATTTGGCATGCCCTTCCAGCCTTAAGTGGTATTGGCTCTCCTGTTTAGGACCTTTGGTTTTCTTGGTTCCACAGATTTTAAATGATTTGGCTTGCCCTTCCAGCCTTAAGTGGTATTGGCTCTCCTGTTTAGGACCTTTGGTTTTCTTGGTTCCACAGATGTTTAAATGATTTGGCTTGCCCTTCCAGCCTTAAGTGGTATTGGCTCTCCTTTTTAGGACCTTTGGTTTTCTTGGTTCCACATCTTTTAAATGATTTGGCTTGCCCTTCCAGTTGTTAAGTGGTTTTGACTCTCCTGTTTAAGACCTTTGGTTTTCTTGGTTCCACAGATTTTAAATGATTTGGCTTGCCTTCCAGCCTTAAGTGGTATTGGCTCTCCTGTTTAGGACCTTTAGTTTTCTTGGTTCCACATCTTTTAAATGATTTGGCTTGCCTTTCCAGTTGTTAAGTGGTTTTGGCTCTCCTGTTTAAGACCTTTGGTTTTCTTGGTTCCACATCTTTTAAATGATTTGGCTTGCCCTTCCAGCCTTAAGTGGTATTGGCTCTCCTGTTTAAGACCTTTGGTTTACTTGGTTCCACAGATTTTAAATGATTTGGCTTGCCTTTCCAGTGTTTTGACTATGAGCATACTTAATGAAGGTTATGACAGAAACTCTAAATTAGAACACTAAATTAAATATTTAAATTGCTATTGTTCCGTACTGATGATGCTCTAATATAACCCAGAGTTCTATACTAATACTAGCCTGTCTGATGCTTAGGCTGCAATTAAAAAAATGTTTGTTTCCCCTTTCACCTACCCTGACTTAGAGTAGGGTAGGTAGGTAGGCTTTTATTGTTNCGTACTGATGATGCTCTAATATATCCCAGAGTTCTATACTAATACTAGCCTGTCTGATGCTAATAGATATGATTCTTCTGTACATGTTCAAATCTGACTATGCTTTAAACATGTTAGAAATAGTGCATTATTTCTGTTTTTGCCATTGTGTGCATGCATACAGTTGTTTTATGGTGTTTAAACCAACCGTATGCATGCACACAATGGAAATAACAGAAATGATGCACAATTTCTAACTGTGCATCCAATTTGTACATGTAGTGCATTTATAGTGTGCTATTGCCATTGCATGCATGCATATGTGTGCATCCAATTGGTACATGTAGTGCATGTATAATTGTTTTTATGTTCTTGCCATTACACATTTATTCTATATTACTACATGACTTCTGTTTCAGATATCCTACAAGTATAGCGTCTCTGATGTTCAGCCATGATGGTTCTGTTCTGGCCATTGCATCGTCTTACATGTATGAGACTGATGATGCTGTAGATATACCCCAGGACTCCATCTATATAAGGAATGTCAGTGACCAAGAAACTAAACCTAAAGCTTAATAAACATCAAGTATCATCAACTCAAATACTGCAACAGACCTTAAAAATATTAAAAGTGCATTATTGACTTAGACCACAATACATTAAATCTATCATCCATGATATTTTAGTTCACGGTCTCACTCAGTTTTATCATGCTGTACATGCCTGGCAGCCAGTGGAAAAGAATGGTGTCGGAATTTGTGTACAATAAATAAAGTTTTATCATATAGATACAAACTGTTTTTTGACAGTATGTGTGAGAAGTACAATACTTTGTTATTTTTTTATGGAGTTGTCTTCCCCTGTCAATTTGTATCCAAATGTAGAGTATTTTTAAATCCCTTGCTTTTATTTTTCTGTTGATTTTACTTGGTATTTATACTGCAATCAGTGCATTTACTGCCTATATATAGGTGTACAGAGGGGCCGTTGTGGTCATGATCATATGGTAGGTGTGTTTACAACTACCTGTGTAATCAGTGCCTATCACAGTTGTGATTTCGTATCCCATTCATGGTGAGATGTACTTGATACAACATTATGTGATAAAGTTTGTCAGTTACTTGTGACAGGTCGGGGTTTTTCTCGGCGTACTCTGGTTTCCTCCACCAATAAAACTGACCACCTTGATATAACTGAAATATTATTGAAAGTGGTGTTAAACATGATAAACCAAACCAAAGGTGTACACATAAACCTTTGATTTGTACATCAACTAGATGTATAAAGTCTCCTGGTAGCCTGTGTCTTATGTAGAGTATAGTCCTATAGGCACTGGGCGGACAGGAACAGCACTGTAGACACACATTTAAAAATTCAACCAAATTATCCAGTATTTTTGCCTTTCAGTTTGTTAATTTAATATATGTTTGCATACATGACCAGGGGCGTAGCTAGAGCAAATCGAAGTATACGCATAATTTCGGCGAGGGGTCAGGGGGCCGCTCAAGGCCCCCAGTGGGTCCAAGGCAAAGCCCTGGTAGGGGGTCCAGGGGGCAAAGCCCCCCCCGGAAGCTCCTGGATTTTACCAGATTTACATACTTCAGAACCTGTTTGCGTGAGTGTGTTTTGTTCTGCCTACAGTTCACTATCTGTGTTTTACGGTCAGGTCGTATGTGCCGGAGATGGATATAGAAAACACGTATTGAGGATATGACATATAATTCGTTATCTATACACAACATACTTAAATTAAAATGTTGAAGTTTTGATATCATTAGATCTTTACTCAAGCCTGTGAAAATGATCCTTCTTGGATGAACAGTTGAAAATGAATGACGCACTGGTCTTTAAATTTCTTGCATGTCACAACTCAACATATTTAATTTTCTGACAAAATATTTATCCCTCTAGCCACGAAGAGGGTCGGATATCTTTTTCAGGGATTGGGAAGGCAAGGGGCCATGTGCGAATTGCCCTTTGAGACTGAAAATATCCGCTTTTGATTTGAATTTTTTTTATGAAATTTTAAAGAATGGCCCCTTGAGATATTGAATTTCTTCAAAAATGCTGCAAATGCCCCCCCCTCTAAAAATTTTATTCCACACCCCTGCTTTTCGTGTGTTTGGTTTTCACTGGTCGGTTAGTATGTAGGGATTGGGAAGGCGAAAATGACCCCTTGTTATTGTTATGTAGATTCCTCCTTTGTCTGGAGAACTGCACAATGAATACAGCCACACTCACTATGTAAGAGGATGACTTTTTTCAAAGAAAGAATATGGGATATATGCCGAGAACACAGCAACCCACATCTTACACAAAGTGCATTCAAAATGCTAAATTTTAACTGCCTGTGAAGCGCTTTTCTGGATTAACCTTCATTCATTGTATGAATTCACAGAATCACTGCACATGAAATGAACCCTTAAATTGCAATGATATGATTTAAAAATTTCGTGATATAAAATTCATGTGAAATCTTAAAAGAATGGCGCCTTGATTTGTCAGACTGTCGGACAGACTTTCAGAATCACTGTCTGCTGTATGTAGATGAGGATGTTCAGACAGACAGGCGTAAATACATTGGTAAAACTTGTTTCTTCTGCCGCTAATGACGACCAGTGATGCTTTGATATACTAGACGTTTTTCTTTCAAATTCACTAACTTTCATTTCTACTTTCATTGCTTCGAACAGACGGACACCAAGTTATTCCCAATGACCAATATTGATATTGCACTGATAAAGAGGACAGGTGAATACTCTGACATATCAATTATAGAAAATCAATACGGACGCGAAGAACGTTCTGGGATGATCACGAAATTCCGGTCCGTAATCTAGACATTCCAAATCTGGAATCGGATAATTTTCAATCTGGTTTAGAAATCATTTAAAACCGAAAAATGGAACGTCTTCTTACTTTTAACGTTTGATTTCATCAAAAAACGCATATATCGTTTTTAGCTCATTTTGACGTGTACGCAATTGCGTTTTTGCGTATAGGGAGCTACGCCCCTGATGACATTGCAGTATAAAAACAATATACATACATTTTCAGGAAATATAAAAATTATTTGTACTCGCCTTTTAACAGGAAAGAAAAGCTCGCTAAAGACTCACTTTTCTTCCTGTTTCTAAACCTTGTACAAATACATTTTATATTTACCGACAATGTACATATATTTTCTATCTAAAGAAATGTATATGAATATGAATACAAAGAAATTTATGTGAGATTGAATGTAAAATTTTATACATAACAAGTTTTGCTGCATTACCAAAGTGTGTTCAGTACATAAATCTTAATATATGTATGTCATTGTCAAGTTTATATTACTGCATACTTATTTCTTACAATTTGATATCATTATTATGATGAAGTTTTGAATTTATAAATGTCAGTCTGTTTATATGAAATTTGGTTATATAGTCTGCCATTTTTGTTTTTATATTTTTAGTTCACTTGTCAGAAAAGGTCATGTGAGCTATTGCCATCACTTTCCATCAATTAGTGTCTCAACTAGTCTATCCCAAGGTCATGTGACTATTTTGATATCACATGGCTTCCATTATCTGACTTTCATCTCAGAAATATGAATAAAACCCAATTTTGTATTATCTGTAATTTGGACATTTTTCCTACAGAATAATGTGTCAGAGGGGAGCAACATGTATACCCATGAACTGTTGTTTCAGTGAGCTAGCACTAGAAAAATCCAATTTAGTGTGTTGGTCTAGAACATAACGGACCTCATCATCATCTCATTGAAATAAGGGTAATAACAAAATTACCGAACACAGAGCAATCTTCCAAAGGGAAAGTCAAAACTCATAAATCAATAAACAGACAAAATCAGTCAACAACCGGGAAACTGGGAAACCGCAATGGTCCTGACTTGGTACAGGCATTTCTAAAGAATTGAAAATTAACTTGTTCTCGCCTTAATATAGCTGAAAAATTGCTGAATTGGCATTAAACAACACTCACTCACTCACTGTGTTAAAATGCGAGATGTAATGATCGATAACAGGAAGACAAAACAGATCCAATGGTCATCTGTGACACAGACATTCAATAACAGCTAAACAAATCATAATGGTGACCCTAAAACATTTAAAGTGATTTCACCATTTTGCCACTAAGAACCCTTGGTTCTGTAGCTCCCTTGTTATCAGCAACCCTCTATCAAGGAAATCCTGATCGCAATCACAAGCTCTGGAATATTGTTTAAATTGATGGTTTGGCTTAGTTGGTTTATGGTGTTTAATGCCACTTTCAACAATATTTCAGTTATATCGTGACGGTTTTTTTATTGGTGGAGGAAACCGGAGAAAACCATCGACCTGTCGTAAGTCACTGACAAACTTTATCACATAATGTTATATGGAGTACACCTTGCCATGAACGGAATTTGAACTCACAAGTTTTAGTGGTGATAGACCTGATTGCGCAGGTAGTTGTTAATCCAGCTACCATACGATCACGACCATGACGACCCTTCATTTAAATTGAGAGATCTCTGCAATGTATTCCATATGTATGTGTTGTTGGAATGTTGCTATTTAGGGTTTTAATAAGTATGGTAAACATTAATTAGGAACTGTTCATTGATAAATAAATCTCTGCCCAAACATTGATTAATTGAGTTTTTTCTTCTCTGAATAAGGGTAATAAGAAAATTACCGAACTCCGAAAGTACTGAACCATTTGAAAGCAAACGTCCTTTGATAGTTATCTACAAAATGTTGGGTTTTTAGTTGTCGGTCGGAATTCCACTGCATGACATCGTGAAAAACTAAACTTGATAGAACCTCTAATGTGCATGAATAAACAAGTGAGTGGTACAGGTTCATGTGATTCACTAGTTTTAATTTTGTTAGGAAAAATAAACACAATAAAGACAACATTATGTTAAAAAGATAACAAAGATGAATATTTACATTTAGCCATTAGTAGATTAGTGATCAACTAGAATATTGCCACAGAAAGGAGTCCATCAATTTTAATATCAATGGTTTGATGAATCTTATCTAAAACCTTACACTGTATCCATGGCAGTGTGTAAGCCAGATGTACAGTTATCAGTTTGTACAGATCCTTTCATTGTATGAAGCATCAGCTATTTTTGTTCATTGACCTGATAGTCACGAGAACCTAGTGTCTGTTTATCATCATGATCTTGTCCTCCAACGTAGAATCCAAGGTTAGGGTGATCGTCTATACTTTGTAGGTATCTATATGTACGTTTCTTAATTGGTAGTGTGTCTGTTTCTTGTGTGTAGCTGACAGCAGGATTAGTATGAAGTTGAGAATTGTAATTCATCTTACTGTAGCTCATTACACCATTAGAATGTATGTTTGGAAGATTGGGTGCAGTCTTTGAAGATTGGCTTGTCACACGATCTTCTATTTTGCTCACCATGTCATTTTCACAACTTGGGATATCATTGCTTGATTTTGTATAGCCTTCTTGGTTTCCTCCCAACACACTGAGAGCACTGGTAATGCTGTTTCCAAAACTTGTATTAAGTTTTTCATCTTCTTTATTATCATGTCGTCTTGTTAGTGTCAATGCCACTGGTGCTGGACAAATGTCCAAGTCGCTGGGACAGTGAACAATCTCTGTCTTTTCTTCAATAAAATAGGTATCTAGCTTCTCTGTGTGCTCAGTTGATTTATGTCGCTGGAAATTTCTTAGATAGTCTTGCCAGCTAAAATGATTAAACAAAGATTTCAGCACAGTTTGAACTAAATTTAGTGTTTGTATGATGGTTATATTTAATATTTACAACCAGACTCTGCCACCACTTGTGTTACTGGGTTCGATTCCCTCCCCGTCCCTGATGAGGTTGACCTGACACAACTTTATCTGCTGAGAAAACAAGAAATGTGTGCATCACAAAATACGCCCGTCTATATAAATTATCAATGGTATAATGGTAATGACCCCAAAATAAATAGGGTTCTTCCCCTTCCACAAGGGAATCATGAGGCCAAGTTTGGTAAAGATCCAATATACAGAACTAAAGTTATGTGGAAACGACCCTGTTTTCAAATATTCTATGTATAGTAGCCTTGACCTAATGACCCCAAAATAAATAGGGTTCTTCCCCTTCCACAGGGTAATCGTGTGGCCAAGTTTGTTAAAGATCCAATATACAGAACTAAAGTTATCGTGCGGAAACGATCCTGTTGTCAAAAATTCTATTTATAGTAACGGTGACCTTGACCTAATGACCCCAAAATAAATAGGGTTCTTCCCCTTCTACAGGGGAATCATGTGGCCAAGTTTGGTAAAGATCCGATATACAGAACTAAAGTTATTGTGCGGATACCTGTGTGGACGCCCGCCCGCCATACCCAATCACAATTCGGTCCGTCTCGAGACGGGCGTATAAAAATGTAAGAAGAATAAAAGGCAGCTGTCCACTGGTCTCCCGTCGCCAAGATTACTTTGTAAATTGAAATATTTAAATTAGTTTGTAATAACTTCAGTACGAAGTGTCGAAAAGGCATACCACACATCTGACTTTACAAGTTATCTGCAATTAAACATTTTATAAAATTGAAGTACAAAAAGGATCATAACTCTTGTATAAAATGTCGAAAAAACTTGAATTAGATATTCATAAAGTACACACGTACCACACCTCCGACTCTTCGTTCACGAGTTATCATCCGGAAACCAATTTTGGTACGGAGGATACCAATTACTATAGCACCCCTTCGACGAAGCATCGGGGGGACAAAAAAGGGTAAATTTGTAAAGGACTTGTGACAAGATGGTGATTTTCACAGGGTACTCCAACCAATAAAAACTGAAATATTGTTGAAAGTGGTGTTAAGCACCAAAAATAACTAATGAGCGAAACAGCGTGAATTAATGTACAAAGGTTTTAGGACAGCTACAGAAGGACAGTCGTATGTATTGGTTAAGCAAACGGGACAAGAAGCAAAGAATACAGTACACATATTTTTATATAAAACAACTGTGACACAACTCTGCAACTATTTTTTAATTTTCCGACCGTTTTAGCTGACGATTTTTGCATAAAAACGATGTTTGGTTCGTCTTTACCTCCAGTTGTTTATAGGGGGCTCATCTCTTATTTATGTTATTTGCGTATACACAGTGGTGTCCAGCACATTGCATTATGTTTTTAATGGTCTTGTGTACCTTACCTTATATATATGTTGTCAGTTTCTCTGGATTGTCCCTTTTTGATTGCCATTTCGGTATTTTCTAACGTTTATTTTGACAGGTGACACATATATACTTACATAGAAACATTAACATTGAACTTTTCACCTCCTGTTTTTTCCTTCTGTACACAAAGATATGTGTTGTCAGAGTCTGTATCCTCTAGAGTATCTTCTATTGGACCTACAATGTATAAACTAAAAGTATTCTAATATGACGTCCCAAATTGCAACATACATTTGTATAAACAATAAAAAATGCTATGAAACAATTCCTGATATACTTTTCTTCGCACATGCGTCTGGAGACCATTCTTGTGTTATTTCATGTTTTTATACAGGACCATGGTTCTTTCAACATTAAAATATTAGTTTTGTTTCTTGTGTCATTGTCGCTTCCAAGGAACGTTGGTGATATTGACATGCTGGTTGCCGATTTATTTTACGATATTTTTACTTGTTTTAAGTTGTTAAAATCTCAATGCTACTATATTGGGAAAATGTCAGTAGCTTAATTTCAACTAGGGTTGTTTGGCTATATAGACAAAACGAATGTAAACAAGAAGATAATGTTATGTTTTCCCCTTCATATAAATCTGTTAAGATTATTTCTATTTCATGGACACCATAGTTTGTATGATATTTGTGTACCATTATTTTCAATTGTATTTTAATCCTCTCTTTCGATTTGAAAGTTTTTCTAAGAAAACAATGTTCTAATATGTGCAGTAGAATTTATTTGTAGTATATATTAAACTATGGATCCCAAGAATCGGAACCCATTTACCATGAGACAATCATTCATATTGAATATTCCATGTTAACTACAACCACATATCTATTGTTGTTTTTGTTTTGTTTTTTGTGATACTTTTTATTTTATTTTCCTGTTAATACTCCAGTGCCCTTCATTGGTTCAATAATGAATCACCATTTGATCCTCGAGGGTACCTCATGTTATTTACAAAACCTGTTCTTGGGAATACTATTTGTTCATTGCATTTTATGTAAACAAGCTTGAATGTGAGTATGTGTATAAAAATCGTGAAAAAATCATAACATACAATTATTATTTCTTTGGAGAAGAAGGGAAGTTATTTTTTGTGTGTTTTTTTTTTAATTGTTAATTGTTTTGTTTCTTCTTTGTGATCTTTAAGAGACATTTGATAAGGTTTGTTATAGAGGTATTCTACATAAAACCAAACTAATGAAATAACATGAATTTTGTGCAGCTGGTTTATGAAAATAAAGTTTAAACAGCATTCGATGGCTAGCAAGTCCATCAACAAAACTAATAAATTACCTCCCCACAATAAATCATTGAACACAAAAAGAACACGATATATGCCGATGGAAATGCAGGTCCTTGTCTGATGTAGGCACAGAAAGGTGGCAGAGTTAAAGTGGTGCAGGTCCTTGTCTGATATAGGCACAGAAAGGTGGCAGAGTCAAAGTGGTGCAGGTCCTTGTCTGATATAGGCACAGAAAGGTGGCAGAGTTAAAGTGGTGCCGGTACTTGTCTGATATAGGCACAGAAAGGTGGTAGAGTTAAAGTGGTGCCGGTACTTGTCTGATATAGGCACAGAAAGGTGGTAGAGTTAATGTGGTGCAGGATCTTGTCTGATATAGACACAGAAAGGTGGCAGAGTTAAAGTAGTTAATGGAATTTCAATCCCCCTCTTTATAATTGAAACTTCAGCGGTAATACTAAAAAAAAGAGCACACACACTCTCGATGTGGTGACTTCAACTTAACCACTATAGGAAGACTTGTTTCAGTAGCTTCCTTGTTAGCAACAACCATATTTTAAAGGAAATCCAGATAAGAACCACAAAATCTGGAATATCGAATCAACTAAGAGATATATACGCCATATGGAGGTGCTGTTGGAATGTTGCTACATATAAATGGAAAGGTCACCGTGAGAAAATTGAAATCATCTCTTTGTCGTAAAGTTTCTTCACGAACCCTCACTAACCATGTCCAGTTGTAGGTCAAGGTATGAAGCAGACATAACTTAAGCGTTTCTTATTTGGTGTCCTATGGGATATTTCAACAGTCTCACCAATAACTAGTCTATTGCATGTATGGGTTTTTTATGTTGCTGTGTAGCGTTACTTTTCCTGTACGACCTGACATGCTCCTAAATTATTAATGACCAATTCATAATAACTTGAAGCACCCATTATACTTTAAAATATATAGATGTCACAATATAAATCTGATTGATTGATTGATTAAATGGTCGTCACCTTCTGTAAATAAGAAATTAATTCAGTAATGACTGCATTTAATAGTATAAAAAGGGTTTGGAGAGGAGAAGATGCGATATGGAACGCACTGTTTTGGGACGATTATGTACAAGTTGTAAAAGGAACATGACTATATAGTCAAAATATTCCCCATGAAATAAGCGTGAAGGACTATCTGTATAACATTATGTTCCGTATATAAATTGACCTTAAAACTCAAGAACCTACGTTTGTACAAATTGTAATGGATAAATTCCTTATAGAACTATATATTATAAATGAGTCTGTATATCGTATATTTTACCTCTATTAAATAATTTACCCACAAATACATCATCACTGGCCATGGGTGATGCCTGACCAGCAGGTGGAAAAGAAAATGGCCAGAAATCTTCTGGGTGTTCTTCCCGAACCTGAGGAGTACTTCCTGTAGTTGTTGTACAGGAAGAATGTTTCGAATCCGTGTCAACAGTATATTCTGGATGTTCTTCTAAAACTTGTGTAGTACTTCCGATAGTTGTTGTTGACAAAGTTTTAGAATCGTGGTCAACAGTATCTTCTGGGTGTTTTTCTCTAATCTGAGTAGAACTTCCACTAGTTGATGTAGAGGAGGAATGTTCAGAAGCATTGTCGACAGTATCTTTGCTTGTATTACTTGTGTCCGTTTTTGACTTCTTCGAGGACCTTTGGTAGACAAAAACATACTGTCAAAATACAATTCCTTGTTTTCCAACTCCTTCAATTTATATAAATTATCTTATCTTTATTATTTGTATTTTTAAGTGTTTAACGTGACCTTCAATAATAATTAACATGTACATATTCTGGATGCATTGAGTCAAGCACATATTATATCTGTAATCTGTATCTTGAGGGGAGCTTTAGGGGTGGACCAGAAAATGGGGGCAAGTTTTAGAACTGGTTATTTGTCTTCATATCCTACCATACCTCTTGATGAACTACAACATTTTTTCTTCCAGGCTAAAAATTCTAATTTTTAAAAATTGTTGCTTACATAATATGTGATTTAGAATTTCAAACCAAAGCATGATAGATAAACCTGGCACTTCTTTCACAGTCGTACAAGAAGAGCTTGAACTTGAAGATACCACAGGGGTAGTCAGAATTCGCAAGTCGAAGATGGTTAGACAACGCAATGGTCAAACGAAAAAGGACGAACAACGACCTATAAAACACTACACCGAAAACTAAAAATTGAGCAACTCGAACCTCACTGGAAACCAGTGGTGAACTCATGTGCTCCGAAAGAGTAAGCAGTTCCAGCTTCACTAGTGGTACCAGTTGTCATTTGTGATACAGATATTCCGGAACGGCTAACAAAGTCATGGTGGCGATCTTAAAACTTTCGAAGTGATGACGTCAACTTAACCAATAGGAACCCTTGGTTCAATAGGTTCCTTGTTAGCAGCAATCCTCTGTCAAGAAAATCCTGATAGGAACCACAAACTCTGGAATATCGTATCAACTGAGCGATATATACTGACCAATGTAGGTGTTTCTGGAATGTTGCTGCATATAAATGGGAAAATAGGAATCATCTCTTTTGCCGTGCAGTTTAGTTCTTAACTTGCCCTCATTGTCAATTTCGAGGTGTATGTCAAGAGCTTGAAGCAGACCTATCTGTATAAGTTTTATCCTTTATTTCAAACTCAATGGGATAGATGCGATCAACGAAATCAACAAACATAGAATTATTTAGTGAAAGGGCATCATCTATATGGGCAAGCTTCTTCTCGTTTTTTTTTTATTCACTTTTTTTAGAAGCCCATGTGTGAAGTTTGAATCAAACAATGAATGAAGGAACAAGTCGGCGAGAAGATGAGTACAGTTTGTACCCATAGGACTGTCGACTGTTGAAAAACACGTTCACCAAGCATAATAAATATGTTGTCAATAACAAAAATAGTTGTGTAGATGGTAGAGAAGTCAACGATCTACAAAACATACATATAAAACTAAAGATCGAGTAACATGAACCCCACTAAAAACCGGGGGTGAACTCATGTGCTCTGGAAGGTTAGGCAGTTCCTACTCCACTAGTGACACCCATCGTGTTAGTTACAAACCCGGTGACAAGTCATGAACGAGGCAAGGACCGGCAAGTGTTTACGATAAGTAGAACATATCCATGACCGTGGTCATTTGTGACACAGATATTCCATAACAGTCAACCAAGTCATGGTGGCGACCTTAAAACTTTTGAACCCTTGGTTCAGTAGCTTCCTTGTAAGCATCAACTTTCTATCAAGGAAATCCTGATAGCAACCACAAGCTCTGGAATAGCGTATCAACTGAGAGAGATATATACTCCATATGCAGGTACTGGTGGGATGTACATAGGGATTTGGGTATTTTAGTGCGATGTTTGTTACCGACACCTGTGAGTTTGATTTAATATGCAGAAACAGTAACCATTTTTAGTATTTTATCAAATAACCTAGATCATTTAGTTTAATTTTATGTTTTCACCAAATATGAAAATTTTTTAATTTAATATTCAATGTCAATGACTAGATTAAAGTTTTTAATATAATTGGGGTTTTGTTTTTCTAAACTAATCAATCAGTCATTTTATGTACTTGTCATATTGTCTTTTCTCTTGTTTTTTCTTTGGAGTTTTCTTTGTCTTGTGCTTAGTGTGTTCTGATTCTTCATCTTCATCATTCTTCGTCCTCGTCTTCCTCTTCTTATTTACTTTCTTCTTCTTTTTGACGTCTACATCTGTACCATTCTCTCCCGACAGTTGATTACAATTGTCTATCGTATGAGGTACCACTGGAATGTACATGCATTCATAATATTCAATTACCAAATATAATCTCTGTAACCCAGGATGGTAATATTTACTTACAATTTAACCCCTCTGTATCCACGGGTTGTTATAATTACCAACCCTATATTCTCTTTGTAATTGAAGGTAGCAATATATACTTACCATCAAATACCTGCAACAGAGGGTAGTAATATATACTTACCATCAAATACCTGCAACAGAGGGTAGAAATATATACTCACCATCTCTTATCTTTGCACGGACAATTAATACTAGTTTCCATTTAAATTATCTGCCACCAGGGGTGGCAATATTTCTTACAATCCACTTTACCACTAAACATGGCTAGAAATATGTACTAACCATCTAATCCCTGCAACAGAGGTTGGTAATATTTACTAACCATCTAATCCCTGCAACAGAGGGTGGTAATATGTACTAACCATCTAATCCCTGCAACAGAAGGTAGTAATATGTACTAACCATCTAATCCCTGCAACAGAGGGTGCTAATATGTACTAACCATCTAATTCATGCAACAGAGGGTGCTAATATGTACTAACCATCTAATTCCTGCAACAGAGGGTGCTAATATGTACTAACCATCTAATCCCTGCAACAGAGGGTAGTAATATGTACTAACCATCTAATTCCTGCAACAGAGGGTGCTAATATGTACTAACCATCTAATTCCTGCAACAGAGGTGGTAATATGTATTAACCATCTAATCCCTGCAACAGAGGGTAGTAATATGTACTAACCATCTAATTCCTGCAACAGAGGGTAGTAATATGTACTAACCATCTAATCCCTGCAACAGAGGGTGCTAATATGTACTAACCATCTAATTCCTGCAACAGAGGGTGCTAATATGTACTAACCATCTAATTCCTGCAACAGAGGATGGTAATATGTACTAACCATCTAATCCCTGCAAATAGAGGGTAGTAATATGTACTAACCATCTAATCCCTGCAACAGATGCTAGTAATATGTATTCACCATCTAATTCCTGCAACAGAGGGTAGTAATATGTACTAACCATCTAATCCCTGCAACAGAGGGTAGTAATATGTACTAACCAACTAATCCCTGCAACAGAGGGTAGTAATATGTACTAACCATCTAATCCCTGCAACAGATGCTAGTAATATGTATTAACCATCTAATCCCTGTAACAGAGGGTGATAATATATACTAATCATCTAATCCCTGCAACAAAAGGTGGTAATATGTATACTAACAATCTAATTTCTCTTTTCTTTTCTCTACTTGTACATACACTGGTTAACTTACTATCTAATCTCCGTGTAACAGTGGGTGGTCTTCCTTTCTGTGCTGATACATACAATGGTTTATGAAATATGGTAAGATCTTGCACGGCATTGAAGTTTGGAATGCATGTTTTTCCTTGTAACCTAGGTAAATCTTTAAAACTCCCTAAAGAAAAATATCATAGTAATTTATGATGAATAGCAGACACAAATTAATACAAAAATGTTTAACTGAGAAAAATATTTTGTAATTTATCAAGAATTATATATAGCAGATATTATTTAACACAAAAATATCTAAAATTTACTAGAACAAATATAGTATTATATTATGAATACCAGACGCTATTTAGGTAAACAATTCAACTGCAATTTTCAGTATTTTATGATACACCTCATACATTACTTAACCTACTCAGTCACAAAATATGAAAACGGAGTAAATACATTCAGCAACACTATTGGATAAAAATACAACACAGCCACGTAGCATGACCAATAAAAACAAGTGATTGGTGTAATTAATGATTCTGCATGCTGAACAAGCGCATGGGGTAGATCGGGTTCAATTTATGAAACTATGATTACAAGCTATACTGGTACCATGACCTGTAGCCTTAGTCAAAGCCGTAATAGTTGACAAGGGCATTTATTCAGAAATGCAACGGTTTTAACGATATATCAAGCAGGTCATATTTTCCTAATTATTATTTACTAATAAATAAATCGCTTTATTATACAACGTATTTACAAATTAATTTAACGCTTTATCACACAGAACATTTACACATGATATATTAACCGCTTTGTCACGCAGATCATTTGCAAATTATACCTTTAACCGATTTGTCACGCAGAGCATTTACACATGATATATTAACCGCTTTGTCACGCAGAGCATTTGCAAATTATACCTTTAACCGATTTGTCACGCAGAGCATTTGCAAATTATACCTTTAACCGATTTGTCACGCAGATCATTTACACATGATATATTAACCGCTTTGTCGCGCAGATCATTTACACATGATATATTAACCGCTTTGTCACGCAGATCATTTACAAATGATACCTTTAACCGAGTTAATAGAATTGTAAATGTTGCTTTGTTGTAATAATTCGTAACCATCATTAATTATAAACAAATCAACAAACCATTTAAGAGATTTTTTGGTAGAAAGGTTTGACGATGACACGGCTGCTGTTGTGTTGGATGTAACTGATGATTTACTGGATGTAACTGCTGCTGTACTGGACGTACGATGCGTAAGCATGGTGTGGAACTGAGCTGGTTACCAGGTGGAATCATAGTTTGTACTGGTGGCAGTGGTGTCGCAGTACTTGGTATCATTCGTATATTTGAATATGCCTTTTGTCCAAGACAATGGATAACTTGTCCTTGTGGCGTCTGAGCTATTTTAACAGGTCCTGTAGGAGGTGACTGAGCTATTCTAACAGGTCCTGTAGGTGGTGGTTGAGCTATTCTAACAGGTCCTGTAGGTGGTGGCTGTTTGGATCTATTTTCAGTATACCTGTTCCACATTTGTTTATGGTTCATATCGCGTTCTTCACTTTTCTTCGGTGGTGGTATTCGAAGTGGCTGATAATTCCAGTCTGATATGAAAAAAATAATAATAATAACAAAAACACAAATCAATATTTGAACGTTGATCTTAGAGAAGGCCAATTCATATGAAACTTCCGTAACTTTGTACGACTAACAAGAAACTATAAACTAATATTAATTTGCTATTTTATAATTGATGTCGTTCACTGTAATACAAGTATTTTGAACGGTTTATGATAAAACAAAATTGATAGAAAATAAACTAGAACTGAAGACTTTAGTTTAGTATTTACAACGGCTGCAATATACTTTACCATCTCTTTTATCGCAAAGTATTTGTTCTTAACCAATCATCACTGTCAATATCTTAATATATGTCAAGATATGAAACACACATAGCTACATCTGTGATATCCTGTATTTCTAACTCGATGGGATAGATGCGATCAACATAATCACCAAACTTTGGAATTATTTAAAGTAAAATGGCATCATCTATGTAGCGGAACGTGAAAATAAAGGATCGTGCAGGCTTCATTTCGTTTTTTCTTGAAAAGACCCGCATGAACTAAGTCCGTTTCATATAAATAAAGGAAAATGTCGACGAGAAGAGGAGCACTTTTGGTACATATAGGAATGCCGACTGTCTATTGAAAAACACGTCCACCAAACATAACAAATACAGTTTTCATTCTCTGACATTGCATGGCAAATTGATTCTGGGTCTAGATTGTTTGTCTCTGTGATATTTAATAGAAAAGTCTTGTATCTGTTTAGCTTTTACTGTCTCTATAAACATGTAAAGTTTAGTCTGTGTCTATCTTTTACCTGTTATCTGTTACATAACATTACATGAAAAGTATTTTCTAGATCTGGTTTTTACTGTCTCTGTAAGATTACATCGAAAGTCTTGTCTTTGTCCAGATTTTCTTTTTTAATTGTCTCTGTTGAATTACAAGTCTTGTCTGTGTCTAGCTTTAACAATCTTGACTTAAGATTAAATGACACCGCCACATTTTGAGCCTGTGCCAAACTAGGACCTGGATTTCTATAGGCATATGTCGTGGTCTTTCTGTGTTCAATAATTTGAGGCGAGAGTTCGTTGTTCGTTGTGTTAGTATTGGTGGAAATGTTGATAATCACTGTTTAAACTTGTTTTCAGACTTGAAAGTTTTGTCTATGCATGGCTTTTACCGTTTGTGTAAGATTACATGGGAAGTATAGTATGTGTCTAGCTTTTACAGTGTCTATGTCATAACATAAAAAGTCTTGTGTGTGTTTAGCTTTACTGTTTCTGTAAGATTATATAAAACAAATCTTGTCCATGGCTACATCTTAATGTCTCTGCTGTATTGTACGGATAGTCGTGTCTTTCTTTTACTGTCCCCGCAATAATGCATGGAAATAATGATATGTGTCTAGCTTCTACTGTCTGTGTATCATTGCATGGTAAATATTAACCATGTCTACATTTGACATTCCTAATAACATTACAGAGACAATCTTTTTATGTCTAGTTTTGACACTCCCTGTAACATTACAGAGACAAACTGTTCTGTGTCTAGTTTTGACACTCCCTGTAACATTACAGAGACAATCTTTTTGTGTCTAGTTTTGACATTCCCTGTAACATTACAGTGACAATCTTTTCTGTGTCTAGTTTTGACACTCCCTGTAACATTACAGAGACAATTTTTTGTGTCTAGTTTTGACACTCCCTGTAACATTACAGAGACAATCTTTTTGTGTCTAGTTTTGACATTCCCTGTAACATTACAGTGACAATCTTTTCTGTGTCTAGTTTTGACACTCCCTGTAACATTACAGAGACAATTTTTT
>MJUT01003476.1:137489-160929 GCA_002080005.1 Gigantidas platifrons
AATACTTATGTAATAGAATCGTGGTTTTATTGGTGAAGCATGGAGAACTGGGGGCAGTTGACATAAACTGTACAGCATGTATTTGCCGGTAAAACGCACGTGATTTTTTTGTCTTGCACTAGTGCAAGATAAGACAATCTCACATCGCTAAAAATAGGAACTGGTCTGTCTCAAAAGTGAGAAAATCTTTTCTTCCGTTTTTATGCGTTTTCTATGTATGACAAGCCATAAAGACAGCTGCGCGTGACCTTGTCTTACATGGATGAATTGACCAATCGGATTGTTTCAATGACGCATTACAAGAAAGTAGTGTACTTTATAATGTATATCGATAGTGTCAGATTGAAAGCCATATTTACAACAATACACAAAAATAATTAAAATGCCTACATTGCAAACATCTTTTAGTTAAATTTTTATCAAAATTGAAGCGTACACCAAACCTAATGTCGTGTGATCTTTACGTTTTAAGCTGGAAGTCTTCATATGACGTCATGTTGTTAATGTGCCAACGTCGTCAACAACATTTCGCGGAATTTTAATTTGTGTGATTTTTAGACCAGGAATATGCAAGAATATATTTTTTATGTTCAGTATTGCATTGAAGAATTATAAGGATTAAACGGTTCTTTTCAGGAGTTCATGCATGTGTACACGGTGCCGATGCACTCACAAACTTTACATAAACATATCACAATTATGCAAATTTCTCTCCTAGCACGTGGTGATCTAGCTATAGTTTCGGGGCCGAAATGTAAATATTGTAAAAAACGGAAGAAATAGGTTCTTACACTCGTCTCTATTGAAGATCTGGGATTTCTTCCACTCGTGTGAGAAATTCTACGTCTTTTCATTCGTTCCACTACACTCCACTCGTGAAAAGACGGAATTTCTCACACTCGTGGAAGAAATCCCAGATCTTCAATAGAGACTCGTGTAAGAACCTATTATTATGTGTCTAGTTTTGACACTCACTGTGACATTACAAAGACAATCTTTTCTATGTCTAGTTTTGACAATCTCTGTAACATTACAGAGACAAACTGTTCTGTGTCTAGTTTTGACACTCCCCTGTAACAATACAGAGACAATTCTTTTCTGTGTCTAGTTTTGACACTCCCTGTAACATTGCAGAGACAATCTTTATGTGTCTAGTTTTGACACTCCCTGTAACATTACAGAGAGAAACTGTTCTGTGTCTAGTTTTGACATTTCCTGTAACATTACAGAGACAATCCTTTTGTATCTAGTTTTGACAATCACTGTAACATTATAGAGACAATATTGTCTCTGTCTTACCACTAGTTTTGACACTCCCTGTAACAATACAGATTCTGATTGCCCCTTTGTTATCTTCAAACTCTTCTTTGACACTCGCTGTAACATTACAGGGACAATATTGTTGTGTCTAGCTTTGACAATCTCTGTAACATTACAGTGACAATCTTTTCTGTGTCTAGTTTTTACACTCCCTGTAACATTACAGAGACAATCTTTTTGTGTCTAGTTTTGACATTCCCTGTAACATTACAGAGACAATCTTTCTGTGTGTAGTTTTAACATTCCCTGTAACATTACAGAGACAATCTTTCTGTGTATAGTTTTGACACTCCCTGTAACACTACAGACATACTCTTTTTGTGTCTAGATTTGACACTCCCTGTTACATTACAGAGACCATCTCTTTGTGTCTAGTTTTGTAACTCCCTGTAACGTTACAGAGATAATCTTTTCTGTATCTAGCTTTCACTCTTTCTAATTTTACCTGGAAATTCTCGCCTGTGTCTAGCCTTTACTCGCTCTGCCTCCAGGTAATATTTCTGTTTTTCATCTTTTGGTAGTTTATTCCATAGTTCTCCTAGTTTTATGCTGATTGTAGAATTTGAAGCGTCTGGTGTACATTGACTAATTTTACCTCTTGTATCTCTTGCCCAGATCATGAAGGCGTTCATTGGACGTTTTATTCTACCATTTTTATTTCGGGAACTCTGTCCTCTCGTGCTGTATTGTATTGTTGTACCTATAACACGAACATGATAAATGCCAAGCAATGATATACAATGGTGGGTATAGTAAATACGCAGCAATATCAATTATTTCGTACTTTGTGAGGAATATGAAACATTTTTGCATGCATTAAAGTCGAAGTAAATGCACCATAGCTGCAGACTCGGTTTTGCATGGCGTTGTCATCGACTCGGAAATTTTTCTTAGCTATATCATGGCGAGAAGAAGTTAATTTTCAATGAGATGATGATCATGAAGATATCCGCTTTGTACTAGACCAACACGCTTAGTAAAATAGTGCTAGCTCACTGAAACAACAGTCCGCGGATAAACATGTCTCCAAATTCGAACACATTAATTAGCCTGATTCTGAACCAACCAGTTTTTGCTATTTCTCATTGGTGTTGCGTGCTTAGCGTAGAAGCAATAAATAACAATTTTATATAGTCTTTCGTTTGATCCGATCGGAGCTCGAACCCATGATCTACCACACTCGATGCAAGCACGCTGCCCATTATACCACCGATGACGATGTGGCTATAAGCTACGGTATTCTGTATTAATGCATGTTTTATTTAGCGTCAATCGCTAAACGTGACACCCATATTGTCGCATATTCTCAAGATCTTCGCTTAGCTGGATTTTAATAGTGCTAACTCACTGAAACAACAATCCGCGGATAAAAGTAAACATGCCCCCCCCCCCCCCCNGGACACATTAGCCTGATTTCGAGCTACTCAGTATTTGCTCTTTCTCCTAAATGCTGCGTGCTTAGCGGACAAGCAAATCATATCAATTGCATAGTTTTTGGTTTGATCCGATCGGGACTCGAACGCACGATCAACCGCACTCGAGGCAAGTACGTTAAGAAGAGTTTGAAGATGCCATAGGGGTAATCAGAATCCGTAAATCGAAGGACAGACAACACAATGGCCAAAAGAAAAAGGACAAAGGGACAGACAACTATCTACAAAGCCTACACATCAAAATAAAGATCGAGTAACACGAACCCCACTAAATCGTGAGTGATCTCATGTGCTCCGGAAGGTTAAGCAGTTCCTGTTCCACCAATGACACATATGACCCGTCGTGATAATCGTATCGTGAATGGTGAACAAAAATCGATTCTATTTTCTACCGATATTTTTCAGTTAAAACTAACATGTGAAAAGTAGGGATTTGTGTTTTTAATTAAAAAATAAAGATTATTGTAGGTATCACTAAAAAAAAATAAAAAAAATAAAAAATAATAATAATTGTAAGTATTACTAAGAACTCGTTTTAATTCATCTGAATGTGTACACTATGACTTCAAATTTTACAGAGGACACGGGTGGCTCAATCAATGAGTTGGATTACCTAACAACTCAATTACAACGATTACAAAAAAAGGTGCACTCGATTCGCAGCCGCAAGTGATAAAGTATACCAGTTGCTTGTCCATGGTCGGTGGGTGGCTTCTTCCACCACTACAACTGGTCACCATGATATAGCTGAAATATTGTTGAAAGTGGCGTTAATCACCAAAAATCAAATCAAATCAATCAATCAGATTTTACATTTAACTGTAATTGATTGTCAATAAAAAATAATATATTTGTATTTGTTTACACTGTATTTAAAAAAATCGTGTCTCTGTCACCAAGCACAAAACAAGAATACTCCCGACGTATCACGAATTAAATCGAGGGATATAATTCATGAATAACCAAGTTTTCCGTTTGAATAAACTGTTGCTCGCATCAAATATATCAGTATTGCTGGGTTTAATATGATGCTCGCATTGCTAGCCGAATAATTCAATTCATGGTCTATTCAAAAGAATTATAGAGGTCAAAATCATAAAAAGACAGGTGCAATTGATTTTAAGAGAGCTTTAACTCTGGAAGTAATACAGCGACCAGTAAATTAATTAGCGAGAGGTTCAAATCATTTCCACCAAGGAATCGGTAATTTTACTTTTTTTATCTGTTATTATACATAATTATCCCTAAAATAACAACAAAAGTATAGGTTCAGAGATTTGGGGAGTTTGCGGCCCATCAAAGCTTGATAACTGTTCATCATTGTATAAACTATGTAATGAGATTGTAATTGAAAAACTACACTCTAAAAGCTTAAAATGTATTCTGGTGTAAACAGAAAAAGTACCGGCTCTGCAGTTATGGCAGAGTTGGGACGTTTTCCATTATTTTTTACTATAATATTAAATATGATAAAATATTGGGTTCATTTGGAAAATAATGGTGATACTTTATTAAAGGAAGCACTATTTGTTTCAAAAAGTTTACACGAAAATGGCAAAGAATCTTTGCATAGTTGTGTAGTAAAGGTTCTGGAGCTTCTGGATCTCAAACCCTGTAATCTACTTCGTAAAAGTAAATATTTTATTAAAAAAAATTGTCATAGGAAAACTTAAAGAGTTATATTTTAAAGCATGGGAAACAGAATTGTTTAATGACGATAGAAGAGAAGGTAACCAAAAAATAAACTAAGAACATATCGATTTTAATTTAAACAAAATTTTAATTTTGAACCATATTTAAATATACAAACTGCATGTACATATAGTTTTAAACAACGCCAAAAACTTACCAAATTAAGAATCGGAAATCATCGTTTAGATAGTGAATTGGGAAAGCATAAAAATATTAAAGCAGCAGACCGAATATGCAAAATATGTAAAGATGGTGTGGAAAATGAAACTCACTTCCTCGTCAAATGTAAAAAGTTTGAAAATATTAGAAAACCTTATTTAGAAACTATCTACATTATGTCCAAACTTAAAAACATGTAATAATGAAAATATCTTTATTTGGATTATGGGATGCGAGAATCCAGAGGCTCTAAGAACCTTAAGCAATTTAATCATAGAGCTTATATCAGAAAGGGATTTGTATTTGAAAAAATATATGAATATGTGTGCTGACCCAGAGAACAGGCATTATTTAACTCTGGACCATTAAACAAACCCGTATTTTTTATTTTTATGTATAATGTATATATAGAACTATTTTATTATTTTATATTGCTTTATGTCATAATCATATATAAATCAATATTGAATCATTGTATGCAATTGACTGTAATTATTCTGCTCTTCGGGGCGTCTTAATTGACAATAAAATAATTTGTATTTGTATTTGTATTAACGTATTTTTTTATGTGTTTGGTTTTGTAATGGTTAGCGTGCTCGTCCCTAGAGCGATAGATCGTGGGTTCGAGCCCCGGTCTGGTCAAACCAAAAACTATAAAATTGGCATTTGTTGCTTCTCCGCCAAGCACGGAGCATTAAAGAGAAAGAGCAAAAACTGGTTGGTTCTAAATCAGGATAATGTGCCGGAGTGGGGTGACATGTCTATCAGCGGACTGTTGTTTTGAACAGTGAGCTAGCACTATAAAAATCCAACTAAGCTTGTTAGTTTAGTACAAAGCGGACCTCATCATTCATTTCATTCAAAATCAACTTGTTCTCGCCATGATGCAGCTGAAAAATTGCTGAGTTGGCGTTAAACAACAATCACTCACTCACTTTATGTGTTTGAACTGACGTTTTTATCGGTGACGTCATAATGTGTTTTACGTCAGATTGACCGATAAACTTGCGCATGCGAGTTGCGAACTGTGGAGCAATGTCAGTTCATTGATCCAAACTTTATCTGCGCACCAATCTGATTAAAATCAGCTGTCTGTTTGGCTCCGTTTACTACGTACTACGCCACGTATCAGATTGTCTGCGCACATATCAAAGAGAAAATGTCAAATTTGCCGAAAAAGTTTATGACTGATCTGGTGAGAGATTCAATATTAACTTGTTGTGTTGTGTGGTTCAATTAAATCATTTGCACCTCGTAAATCGTTTGTCTTGTTTCAGCACTAGAGCTGCAATAAAAAAAAATTCTGTTTGCTCTTGAAGTTTTCGTGGTTTCTAACCCACAACCTGAATGGTGGAGGTGAACGGCCAGGACGTCACTAGCTAACCAATGATGTCAGCGGGCAGTGCTCGTCTTAACGCATGGGCACGCTGGAAAGTTGCTAATCTACATTGGATGATTTGTATGTCATGCTTTTTAATGCTTACAAATTTACACTGATTTTGTTGGAGGTTGCCATAAAATAAATATGTTCAATTCTATCGACATTTATAGTTTTATTCCTGAAAGTGGTTGCTTAGGTATTGGTCCCAGTGCATTGCTTTGCCCGGGGGGGTATGATGCTGTTAGGACGGTCCTGATGTCAGAGTTACAAAAATATTTCAAGATTATATTCCATTCTGTCATAACGTTTTATTTTTTATTCATTTTCAGTATAAAATCTTGCTCAGATTTCACATCCCAACTTGTTATCCAACACCTATTGCATGTAAAACAAAATATATTAGAAATCGTATCAAAATCGAATAGAGAATCTGATCCGATCGTGTGAATATTTGACAATTCGTCTTACCTGTGAACAGATGCAGAATAGTTTGGAAATCGGCCGTATGGAAAATCGCATCGTGACTCGTGTAACAGCACCTTTAGATATTGCTTCTAAGAATGCAAAAATCATAATTTTCTAAATATAACTGATTAAAGTATAAAAAGTTACTAACATGTGAAAATGAAGAGGTTTGCGAAAGTGTGGCAATGTACACACATATCTTAAAGGTTTTCAACAAGAAAACTATTCCCCAGGTCCAATGACATTAATATCATAATGCTATCAGTTATTATCTTACA
Organism: Gigantidas platifrons; assembly: GCA_002080005.1. Classification (NCBI taxonomy): domain Eukaryota; kingdom Metazoa; phylum Mollusca; class Bivalvia; order Mytilida; family Modiolidae; genus Gigantidas; species Gigantidas platifrons. The sequence goes on from MJUT01003476.1 coordinate 144,218, forward strand.
GCTAGTTGTAATACGTTTACAAACCTGGCATAAGGGTGTCAGGAATGTGTCTTTTCTTAGCGGATACATCGTCAGAGAGCAGTTTTCTTTTGATAGATCCGCCCGATGACATGAAGAAAACCTGCGCTTTCTGCGTTCTGTTTTGCATTGACTCCGCAAGCGTCAATTCATTAACTACAATAGGCATCTTATCAGTTGATTCTGACGAAGAATTTCGCAAATGTCTTTGATCCACAATTACATGTATTTCCTTTTCTTGTCCATGACTATTTGAAGCATGCTCGTTATTATTAACGTCTTCATTGTCTGATTTGGACGAAATAATTTCCATATCTCTGGTCTTTACATTTGTAGATGAAATATGGTCAGAAATCATTTTTAAAACTTGCGAGTAAGTTCCTGTGCTATCACAGGATATGGGTTTGCCAAAGAGAATTCCTTGTTATTTCCACATGTTCCTCGTAATATTATAAAGTGCGTGCCGTTCAAAGTACAGTCCGTCTATTGTTGTAGGTTTGACGTCACAATATACAAAATTTTCCGACGTCATACTGATAGTTCTGACGCTCAATTCTAATGTATTAAGTTTCCCGCTCATTAGACCTTTGGATTATTGGATTTAGGAGCGAACGCGAATGTTTTAATGAGTCTTGGGGTATTATGTGAAGTCACACGATTTTAAAAGATAATACTAGTTACTATGAAACTATTTCTTTTACTATATTGCTAAGTTTCAGTTTGTACCGACTGGCGAAGACACTTGACAAAATATAGGCCGGTCAATGTCGGTGTTATAGAGCCATTTTTCCCCCATAGCCATTTTCCCATATCTCCTTTAGGATGAATTAACCTTCCGCCGAACACTAACTTAAGAGCCGAACACTTTTGTCCGTTCTTCACACGTAGATTGTAGAGAAACTCGCGTAATGTTTCGGTTATTCCGAGTGTTTTTTTTAATAAAGATACCATTGGTTGATAAAATCACATGCTCACATCTCTCTCAAGTTCATCCCCGCCAAGGATTCAAACACCACATGAACGCTGATTTAACAGTGTTCGGTTACAAGGTGAACTTCAAAATCGAAAAAGGCCCATATAGAATAGCCGAAATCCAACTTGGGTCAACTGACATTCCCTGAGGGATTTGGAATCTTGTTTTCAATATATTTACGAGATTTATAAACTAAATTTATGACAAAAAGTATCTTAGAAATCGTGGTCACCAAAATTCTGAAATAGGCCTAGGAATTTCTAGAAAGTGGTAAATTCCAAATTCCCGAGCTTGAAAAGGTCCTATCCCAGAGTCCTGAAAAGGGTCCTTTAACCCCATCCCCTTTTTTGATCCCTGCTAAAAGGGATATTTGTAATGATACAATTATACTATTATTTAAAATTAAAGTAGATGGAAGAGTTCGACAATTGGTTGAACAGAAAAGCCAGCGTTCGGTTAATGGTTAACAAGAAAAAAATCCGTTCGGTAAATGATGAAATGTAGATGTTGTGTTCAAACAATCATCAAGGCCTTATTTTACACTATACCACAGAGAAAAGGAATAAGAGACATCGAAAGTAATGTTGCTTCAGCTATTCACAGTTGTCGCTACGTTTATTGCCTCAAAAATCAGCAGAAAGCAATAATACATTTTGGTTAGCGCTTTGCGTTCGGTTAATGGTTAATTCACCCTATTATAAATAAGTTATAATTTAATTTTAATGTATAAACATTTTATTTGAAAAAAAATGAAAAGAAACTAATTATTTATATAGTATAGAGAATGGAAATGTTTCTAATTCTTAAGTCCTCGAAAAGAAAACACAGATAAATTATGCTGGGATATCAAAACGAAGAAATCACTTCCAAAGGGTACATTAATTTAAAAAAAAAACCGTAATGTTCAGATTATCAGGGCTCCGCCACATAGTGGCGAACGCCCTATAGTGATCCGCGCTCTGTCCGTCCGTCCAAAACACATGCATTCGTGCCCGCTTCATAACTTTATAACCAGTCTTTTCTCTATTCTATAGTAGAGGGATGAAACTTTACATGATTGGTAACTACTATTAGAAGGTATGTCGCATATCATATTCTTGTTTGTCCTCCAAAGGTCAAGGTCTCAAACTTTTCATGGGACCTCTATATTGTGAACTATAGAAAATCGTGTCCGCTCCAATTGTAGAGGGGTGATATTTTGCATGATTGTTAGCCACCGAAAGAAGGTCTTACTTAATTTATTTTTGTCCTTCAAAGGTCAAGGTCTCAAACTTAGGGTTTTTCATGGGAGGATAATTTTGGTAACCCAACAGATTCTTTAGATATTTACTTTATTTTGCAACGGCGGGGTCCTTAGAGATAGTTTCCATCTCCATGTCATCTAGTTATTATTATTATTATGATTATGATTATTATTATGATTATGATTATGATTATGATTATTATTATTAGTATTATTATTATATTAGGGGTGATAATAGCTTTCCGTTTTTTGTTTTGTTTTTTGTTTTTTTCAAATAAAATGTTTGCTTAGTGCAAATAAATCATAACTTATTTAAAATTAATATGAAATAACAATTAGGGAGGAAACCCACTATATAGCCATTCCCCCCCCCTACTTGTAAAGGGGGAAAATGGCTATATAACCATTTTTCCGGGGGAAATTCTACTATATAGCCATTTTCCCCCCTGATAAGGAAGGGGGAAAGATGGCTATATAGCCAATTTTCCGGGGGGAAAGATGGCTAAATAGCCATTTTTCGATTTTTCGGGGGGAAAGATGGCTAAGGGGGAAATGGCTCCAGAACACCGGCACGACGTTTTATTTTCCAGAAGTTAACCTTTATCAGCGTGACAAACATTTGACTCGATCAGTTAACCGTATCTTTACTATCCACATGAATAGATAGTACAGTCCATCAAGTATTCAGATTCAAACGATTTGAAAGCCAAACAATTTAGTACTGAGGGCAGCAAAAAAATAAGCAAAAAAAAAACATTCATCAAAACTGACCAAAAGATGCCTTTATACGAGTGAGTGCATTAACTTAAATTTTCTGTTTGTGTGTGAGCCTAGCGGTCTGTCTGGCTGACATATCAAATCATCACATTATAAAAGTATGAACAGTGATGGTAAATAATTCCACCAATGATCAACAAAACCAACAACTACCTCTCACCTGAAAGCACCGGACACAAAGAAGACTTCGAACGGCGTATCCCGATGGATATCTAGATCCTGGTTTGGGACATGTATTAAATTAGTATACCATGACAATGCCACAGTCTATAGGAACCTGTACGCCTGAAATCTCTTATTGACGTGCTCTTCTGTAAACTGCATTACGGTTTCGGTGGAAATCGACTGCCCGCGCTTTCAAGGCAGGCAAGTTTTTCGGAATTTATTATCGACAGATACAATGTATCTGTGCAAAAAAGTTACAGAATGTACATGATTCATTACTCTAACGGACGCTAAAGTTTTTTTGGATAAAATAACGCAACAAATTCAGAATGGAATATCAAACGTTTGTTTTTACTACCAGAAAAGGTAAAAATTCAATTTTTTATGCCTAAATGGATTCCAATTTAGACTGTATTTGCATGGATAGGTCTGGGTGTGAGAATCATTCTTTTTACAAATAAGCGATAAAGAAAACATAATTCTTCCTACTAAAAAATTGGATTGAAAAAAATGAATGTGCTGTCGGCTGTTTGCTGTAGCTGTGTATGTCTGTTTGACGTCGCATTTGAAAACTGTCTGTACCCTGATTGACGTGCTAAATTTGTATTTTAAAATGTTTATTTATTTAGCAATGCTGGGGTATTCATATCTATAATTTGCATAAACTGTGTTCATATCTATTGACATTACTAACACAAGTATCGGGAATATTATTCAAGGCTAAAGGGTCAAACGGGACAATTTTATTTTATCCTTGTTCAAAAGAACCTGTTAAAATGGTAAATATGACCCTATACGGCTAATACATTAAAAAAGCAAAGATGCAGTCCTTGCATCAATCGATCATACGCATTCTGTCAAGTTTTTGGAATACAGGTTATTAGAATATAATGAAAACATAGAAAAACTTACCTACCGTGAAAGTGTAAGATGTCGAATTCCACCGAAACCGGAAATTGCAGTTTACAGAAGAGCACGTCAATAAGAGATTTCAGGCGTACAGGTTCCTAGACTGTGAATGTGACGGGTTTACAACAGGTTCCTAGACTGTGAATGTGACAGGTTTACAACAGGTTCCTAGACTGTGAATGTGACAGGTTTACAACAGGTTCCTAGACTGTGAATGTGGCGGGTTTACAACAGGTTCCTAGACTGTGAATGTGACAGGTTTACAACAGGTTCCTAGACTGTGAATGTGACAGGTTTACAACAGGTTCCTAGACTGTGAATGTGACAGGTTTACATCAGATTCCTAGACTGTGAATGTGACAGGTTTACATAATGATGTTGAACGGCGATACAGCTATAAGTAAACAATTAAAAAAAAAAAAAAAAAAACAACCGACACAGATTCGTTTCCACCCGAAAATACAATATTATCACAAAAATAACCTACAACATAAACATGGACAGGACAATATGAGGTTCGGGGAATGACTACTAGATTTAAGAAGGTCAGGAATATGTTGGTAAATGAACATTAGTCTGAGGACAACAAAAATCCATTCAAAAATTGAAATTGTCGGCTTGCAAATACAGGACTATGCTAGACTCTAAGGATTGAGTGGGTAACGTCCCGGAACTATGTGCGCTATGTACATGAACAATATAGTTTTAAATAAAGTATAATAAACAAAACAAAAAAATAAGCCAAACAAAAATATATATGTACAGTGGGCCAGTGGCTTGCTATTAATGTATTTAAAGGTGGGTTGGGTGTAATCAATGAGTTATCCACGCCACATGGAACATGTGGTCAATGAAGGTAAAGTCTGAATACAAGTTTTTCAGGGCGTTGCTTTAGAGGATGTGAATCAGTCTTTAGTGAAGTATGAAATATTAAGCTGTTCCTCTAAATGGAGAAAATATCATCCATCACAGGTTAAACCCCAAACATATCGATGTACATTTAATAAATGATGATCCGATATTGCGCAGTAAATTTGTACACACTGAATTGGCATCACAAAATAGTAATAAACACATCTTCAATACGTCTAACTATTCTGAAAAGATATGAAATTATTTTGTTGTGAATTGTAAGAGACCGTACCGCTATTCGACGCTCCGATAGTCTGCAAGGGTCCGACAGTCCAACAAGAATCGCTTCACAAAAAGTTTGGCTGCGATTGTGGGTTTGGACATCTTTTCGTCTTCACATGATGCTGCGATCCAAAGAACAAATGATTATAAGAATGTTCCAAAGTTGCCTTTACGTGTATTTCCGTAATCAAAGCAACAATATTGAAATATGACTAATCAGACTTCCGGCGATCATTTGACATTTTCCGGTAAGAGGACATATTCAGGGGTAGCGGATCCATAAATGTTTTAAAGGGGCTCCAAAGGATTTCCAGCCAATTTTTCGCAGATTTTTAAAGCATTTTCTAACCAATGTGGACCCGGATCCGCCATTGATATCATTTGCGGATACAGATTCAGCTACTGCGGACCGCAAAGTTTGTACATGTTCATGCCTTAAACCATAAAAAGTTGGTGTGGGTGTTTTTTCATATATATTCATTGGTTACATTGGATGAAACGTCCACGATCAGAGCCTCTAAAATTCGACAACTATTAAAGGTTTGCCAAAAGATTTATCGGACCAACGGACCGTCGGACTATTGAGGTGCCGAATTATATAGGTCGAACCTCAACTGTAAGAGGAGGTGATTGCACAAAGTAGGTACTTAAGCCCCGATCCCTCACCCTTACCATTTCAGCATTTAATTACTGCCAAGATCATATCCGATACTTCTTTCAGATTTAATATCAATTAGTTACATACAAGAAATTGCCTGTTTACGGCGGACATTATAATAATTAATTTGTTAGATTGGATCACAACAAATTAGGCTGTAAACGGCGGACATCATCATCTCCCATTTGTTAATTAGATGATTAAATTAATTTCAAAACCGCAACAGTTAATTTCTATCTGGCAACGATAACTATGATTGATTAAAATATATCATTGATTTTATCACCCAGTATATATAATGTAGATCAATACAATATTGTGGCAGATTGAAACCTGTTATTTAAGGTAAAAATGGACTTGTCATCAACGGAGGGGAGTGAAGGGTCCGACGACTCGGGAATATGGATGTCGGTACTAAAATGTTACATCTGTGGAGATTTATTCCGGAAACCGCGGATACTACCTTGTGGACACACGTTTTGTTCCGATTGTTTGTTGACTCTACGGGATGAAGTGGCGGCGGAGTTTAAAAGTAAATATAAAAATGCCTGCAGGAGGGGGGAAAGTGGATTCATGACCTGTCCCCATCCCGACTGTGATTATTCTATCAGAATAATGAACCTCAGACGATGGGGTCTGAAAAACAAGGCGGTTGCTGAAGCTGTAGGGATGCTCAGAAAAAGAAGCCATTACAGAAAGGTAAACAACATATTTTATTGATTTAGGAACTGTTGAAAGAATTATATAGGTTGTCCAACTGCTTTAATTCTTATAAATAATTGAAAACAAATAGATATCATTTATTCATGCACATACCGCAATAAATCAAAAGTGACCATAATGTAACAGAAAACAAACGTCATTTTAATTTAGAGTGACTGAACTATATTACACATGGCTATAACTCAGCAGACTACAAAATACGGAATTGTAATTTAAAATTATCAGCTCCTGTAGTTCAAATATATTCAATTAATTGATGGAAATTACTTCTTCATCTAAATAATATAGCAATTTAAATTTATAAGATTTTAAAACATTGAAACATATATATACAGAGGCGGATCCAGATATTTTTATATGGATGGGAGGACGGGGGTGGGGGTGTTGGAGGGGGATAGTAAAACAATCGGATTTCAAAGCAATTTGTTTTTAGAAAAGTCAAAGGATACCGGACCGTGACAGAAAATTTCAAAACATGGTAAAAAGAAAAATGACAAGGACAAAATTGGAAATATAGTTTTTATTAATACACGTTTTTACCCGCCTATAACTTAGCTCAAAAGGGGGAACGTGCCCCCTTGATCCACCTATGATATATAGTCTAAAATCTAGCACTACCACTGTACTAGGTAAATTCAAGCTACTTGAACTTTCCGGTATTATAGATATAGGAATGATGCTTGAACTCTCCGGTATTATAAATATAGGAATGCTACTTGAACTCTCCGGTATTATAGATATAGGAATGATACTTGAACTCTCCGGTATTATAGATACAAAAATGTATAGGAATGATACTTGAACTCTCCGGTATTTAGATATAGGAATGAGTAAGTGAATAATTGTTGTTTAACACACTAGGTGAACAATTTTTCAGCTATGTCATGGCGAGAACCAATCTAATTAAAATTCGATCTTTAATTGCCCCCGGTTTTGTTTTTGCGCGACATTACAAAACCAGGAGCAATTAAAGATGGAATTTTAATTAGATTGGACGAGAACAAGTTATATTTCAACAAGATGATGCCTGCTGTGTACTTGACTAACCCGCTTAGTAGGATCTTAATTTGTAGTGCTAGCTCACTGAAACCACAGCCCGCAGCAGGCCCACTGAGAGGGGGGTCAGCCGGGGTGGCGCCCCGGGGCTCATGAGTTATAATTAAGGGTCCAGACAAATAAACAAGTAGAAAAGTCCGTTGTTGAACTTGTGATTAAGCTAATCATATGATTAGCCATAATTACATGATTCATTCCTAATCACATAATTAGCTAATTCAATGATTAAATATGATTAGCTGATGCATTGATTAAATTTGAGTTCAGCAACAAAATTTAATCATTGAATAGGACAAGTATGGGATCACGAATTAATTATGTAATTTTGGCTAATCATCTGATTAATTTAATCACGAGTTCAACAACGGACCCGCAGTTCATCAATTCATCAATTCATTTTTGTTGTACTGGTTCCTTGATTATGACACACCGTGGTGGACTTAGTTTGTGTATCACTATTTGGAGAATTGGAGGAGGGACCAAGTTTCCTTTCGCCCTGGGGCCCAAAAATTCTCTTGGCGGCCCTGGCCCGCAGGTAAACATATGTCGCTCCATTCTGACACATTATACTGATTCCGAGCCAACCAGGGCAGTCTCTATTCTTACTCTTAATGCTCTGTGCGTAGCAGCAATTACCAATTTTATTGTCTTTGGTTTGACCCGACCGAGACTCGAACCCACGATCTACCACACTTGAGGCGATTAGACCACTGATGTGGTAGCAACCGATATATAAATGTATTACAGTGTTTTAATTGATAGAGGAACATTATACAAAAATAAAATATACTTCACAGGACACCACAACTCAAACAAATATACAGTTAGGAAGTCAACCTCTGTCACTATCCAGAGTTCTTCTGACGGCAACTAGACAGCCAATGGTACAGGAAGTTGAAGACACGTCTACGATACAGCACATGGCCGATTCAATCTTCAGAATGGATCCAATGAGAAAGAGTCATTTGTCATTGAATACTCAGGTCAGATCATGGAGGTCGCTGTTCACATTAATTGGATTAAATGTGATAGGAGAGATGTTTCCTCTCACGTAGTTAGAACTCGCTCTCATGCACCACAGAGACCGGTTGTTACCGGTCCGTGTAGCATGCGCCTTGTAAAAATCACAACATTTTGGTATGGGGACATCATCTTGTGCTATTTTTCCAGATGACATAAATGTATTTGATAGGGCACCTGTTCGAAATCGACAAGAAATTATCCCAAATAGTGCTCAAGAAACAGCAAGTATTCATATGTATGTCTTAGTTTTCGTGGCATTCAATAGGAACTTGAAAGAGTGATATAGTAAATATTGTTTTTACATACAAATGAAGATGTTAGTTGAAAAGGAGCTAGAAAGAACAATATACACTGTTATATATGCATGTGCATGTGTATCTTAGTTTTCGTGGCGTTCAAGAGGAACTTAAAAGGGCGATAGTATAGACTCGCTACAGTTTTTTTTACATATACAATTGTATATCTTAGTTCTCGTGACGTTGAAGAGAGAGAAGATAGAAAAAGACATGGTATATAGACTGTTTTTATTGGCATGCTTATGTGTATCTTAGTTTTCGTGGTGTCCAAGAGGAAGTTGAAAGATCGATAGTATATAAATACATGTACAAAGTGTTCGTGGCGTTCAAGATCAGGAACCAGAAAGCTAAGAGAGATAATATACAATGCATACACAGTTATTATTTGGAGAATTGCCATATATACACGTTATAGATTTCTATATATTTTTCGTTTCGAATTTTGTGTAAACATATACAGTAACATCAGAGATGTCTCCATGGTAATATATAGAATTCTAAAAACAAATGAATGACAGAAGATTTAACTGTGCAGTGTATAGAGTCTTGTAGATGATTGATGATTTGATTTAAAAAAAATTATGTTTAACGCCACTTTCAGCAATATTTCAGCTATATCACGGCGACCAGTTTTAGTGTTTGAAGAAACCGGAGTACCCGGAGAGAACCACCGACCATGAACAAGTAACTGGTAAACTTTATCACTTGTGGCTGCGAGTCGAGTGCATCCTTTATGTAATTTATAAAGCCGGGTGCGAAACCACTCCGTCTTGGTGATAGGTTTGTACGAGTTGTTAGGTAATCCAACTACCTAACTCATCGAGCCACCCGGGCCCTGAGTCTTGTAGATGACTAATTTTAATTTTCACGACCGATCACAAGGACAAGACTAAAAACAACTAATGTATGATAAATTTATTTATGCTGTTTATAGTTGTTTGTTTTCTTTACTTGACACCGATGGTCTTTCATATGATAATTTCATTGATTGTTGCATTTTCAAATAAAAATCAATTTTCATCATGTCAGTGTTAAATTATTAAACATTACGATGTTTTTGTTATCCTAAATAATTCATAGTTTTTGTCCATTTTGTATGGATAGTGCTGCGACATTGAAATCATCTACCTGTATATTTATTTAGCTGCATTAGGAAGTCACTATAGTAGAACGAGTATACGTATGTTGGACTATGGGAGATAGTGAATGAGTGATCGAGAGATTGCTCTTTAACGCCAACTCATCAAATTTTCAACTATATCATGGTGAGAACAAGGTAGTTTTCAATTAGATGGTATCCGCTTTGTACTAGACCAACATGCTAAGTCCAGCTTAGTTGGATTTTTATAGTGCTAGCTCCGACTGAAACAACAGTCCGAATTTTGACATGTCGCCCCACATCATCCTTATTTCGAGCCAACCAGTCTTTGCTCTTTCTCTTTTTTGTTGTGTACTTAGCGGAGAGGCAGCAAATACCAAAATTATTGTCTTTGGTTCAGTCCTCGAAATGGAAATTTGAATTTGGTCTGAATCAAATTCTTGAATTAAGTTTTATATATATAGTTCTAAATAAAAACTAAAACAATTACTGGTCCGAACCCACTATCTACAGCACTCGAGGCTAGCACGCTAGCCATTACACCACCGATGAACCCAATATCTACAGCACTCGAGGCTAGCACGCTAGCCATTACACCACCGATGAACCCACTATCTACAGCACTCGAGGCTAGCACGCTAACCATTACACCACCGATGAACCCACTATCTACAGCACTCGAGGCTAGCATCCTAGCCATTACACCACCGATGAACCCACTACCTACAGCACTCGAGGCTAGCACGCTAGCCATTACACCACCGATGAACCCACTATCTACAACACTCAAGGCCAGCACGCTAGCCATTACACCACCGATGAACCCACTATCTACAGCACTCGAGGCTAGCACGCTAGCCATTACACCACCGATGAACCCACTATCTACAGCACTCGAGGCGAGCACGCTAGCCATTACACCACCGATGCAGTTTTAACTGTGGGAGAAGGGAGGTTCGAATTGCCTTTATATCGGAAATAGCTCTCAACCGTAACAACGCTTCCTTATTTTTTCATGAACACTTCTTTCAAAATAATGGTGACTAAACAGATTCATTGCCATGGTCAGACATGAACTGCCACAAACACCACGAACAATACCAAGTTCGGGGTTCATCGTTAGACATGAACTGCAACAAACACCGCGAGCAATACCAAGTTCAGGGTTCATCGTCAGACATGAACTGCCACAAATACCGCGAGCAATACCAAATTCAGGGTTCATCGTCAGACATGAACTGCCACAAACACCGCGAGCAATACCAAGTTCAGGGTTCATCGTCAGACATGAACTGCCACAAACACCGCGAGCAATACCAAGTTCAGAGTTCATCGTCAGACATGAACTACCACAAACACCGCGAGCAATACCAAGTTCAGGTTCATCGTCAGACATGAACTGCCACAAACATGGAGAGCAACACCAAGTTAAAGGTCAGACATGAACTGCCACAAACAATACCAAGTCCATACTACTGACTATACTGTAACACTTGATTAAAATACAGTAAATAAACCTCTCCTTAAAGGAAGAAAAACTCCACAAGACCCATAAATTGGCCCACGGGTGGTTTGCTACGTCACAAGCACGGATACTTGAACATCGCCTCGAGGTAGGTTTATGCAGTTGTACAATTTCTAAAAAGGAAAACTAACAAAACCAAGTAGTTCACCGAAGGACACACATATCAGACTTCATTGTTAGCATACATTCATTGCGTTAAAATTCCGGGCAAGTATACCGTTCACACAAAACCCATTTAACTGTACAGAAGTGTTTGCAAAACTGACGGGTTTCCACGTGCACGCAATGAATGCATGTTGAAGTCATTATTTTGAAATTTAAGTAATCATTATTACTTGGTTAACCATAATGAAATATCTACATCACAGATGACCAGGGACATGTTCCTTTGTGGTAGTGACAATCTTGTCCTTTCACGTTTCGTGATTTATTACCAGCTTTTTCACAAGAGTAACATGATAGGTGTCACTAATGGAGCAGTACTACTTACTCTTCCAGAGCATCTGAAATCACTCTGGCTTTGTAGTAGGGTTCATGTTCTTCATTTTGTCCAGTTACATGTTGTGATATTCTCTACAATTTCTGCATAAAAATGATGTTCACCTCATATTTACTTCTCAATTGTTTGGTAGGTGGTTCATATCTTATTTATTTTATTTGTATTTATTTACATATACAGGTGTCCAGCACAATTGTTTGGTAGGTGGTTCATATTTTATTTATTTTATTTGTAATTATTTACATATACTGGTGTCTACCACAATTGTTTGGTAGGGGGTTCATATTTTATTTATTTTACTTGTATTTATTTACATATACTGGTGTCCAACACAATTGTTTGGTAGGTGGTTCATATTTTATTTATTTCATTTATATTTACAATGTATTTACATAAACTGGTGTCCACCACAATTGTTTGGTAGGGGGTTCATATTTTATTTATTTTATTTGTAATTATTTACATAAACTGGTGTCCACCACAATTGTTTAGTAGGTGGTTCATATTTTATTTATTTTATTTGTAATTATTTACATAAACTGGTGTCCACCATAATTGTTTGGTAGGTGGTTCATATTTTATTTATTTTACTTGTATTTATTTACATATACTGGTGTCCAACACAATTGTTTGGTAGGTGGTTCATATTTTATTTATTTCATTTGTATTTACAATGTATTTACATAAACTGGTGTCCACCACAATTGTTTGGTAGGTGGTTCATATTTTATTTATTCTATTTGTATTTATTTACATAAACTGGTGTCCACCACAATTGTTTGGTAGGTGGTTCATATTTTATTTATTTTATTTGTAATTATTTACATAAACTGGTGTCCGCCACAATTGTTTGGTAGGTGGTTCATATTTTATTTATTTTATTTGTAATTATTTACATAAACTGGTGTCCACCACAATTGTTTGGTAGGTGGTTCATATTTTATTTATTTTATTTGTAATTATTTACATAAACTGGTGTCCACCACAATTGTTTGGTAGGTGGTTCATATTTTATTTATTTTATTTGTATTTATTTACATATACTGGTGTCCAACACAATTGTTTGGTAGGTGGTTCATATTTTATTTATTTTATTTGTATTTATTTACATATACTGGTGTCCTACACAATTTCCATATAAGAGATGTCTGTGTCTTTTAACAAAAACATGACTGTTGCCACTATTGGGAAAGGAACGGCTTACCCTTCCAGAACACTTGACTTCACACCCCGTTATTAGTGTTTTTTGTGGAACTCAATACTTAGTTTTCTGGTGACCATTGTTTTTCTTTTGGCCATTGCTTAGTCTGTATTCTTCAAATTACCATCTTTAATTGTATTATGGGGCTGTCATGATTGTATGGTTGGATTTTCAACTATCTATGAAATCTCTGCCTATGACCACTAACGTTGTGAGTTCGAACCCCACTCAGGCAAGATGTACTCGATACAACATTATGTGATAAAGTTTGTCAGTGACTTGCGGCAGGTCTGTGGTTTTCTCTGGGTATTCAGGTTTCCTCCATCAATAAAGCGGACTGCCACAATATAACTGAAATATTGTTGAAAGTGGCATTAAACACCATAAACCTAACCCTACTGGTATTACTTGTAGTAATATTATTTGTAACAAGGAATACATTTTATATCTACAGTTATAAAATCTGATATACAACATTATATGATTAATGATTACCTACAAATGTTTAATATATAAAACATTATAATATGATAAATTATATGTCTTTGCTGTTCTACAGTATAACATGTGGAAGACATAACAATCGTCACTTTACTGTAGTTCTGAACTTAGAATGACATAGATAAACAACTTATGTTAATATGGCAAGATTCCATGTTTCTGTGTGGAAAATTTTAATACGGCAGAAATCCCTTTTTCTGTGTGGAAAATGTAAATATGGCAGAAATCCCTTTTTCTGTATGGAAAATGTTAATATGGCAGAAATCCCTTTTTCCATATGGAAAGTGTTAATATGGCAGAAATCCCCTTTTCTGTGTGAAAAATGTTAATATGGTAGAAATCCCTGTTTCTGTATGGGACATATTAATATGGCAGGAAACCCCTTTTCTGTATGGAAATATTACTGTCCCTCCTCACAAATAGATTGCCATGTTACCTCTGTCAAGTAAATCCTCAGTAACATATTCTCTAATCCTCAGTAACATATTCTCTAATCCTCAGTAACATATTCTCTCAGATAATCATTCAATATTGAATATTATGTTTAATAAAGGAATATTTGTTGTTTATTTAAGGAATAATTAAAAATTTGATGAAAATACTGCATTCTGATTGGCTGATCTGCCTGGAGCAACATTGGGGCTATACTTGATAACCTGGGTTGGTATTGTGACATCACCAACATATTCATTCACAAGCGACAAATTCAAATAGTTCCATGAAATAATCGTAATTAAAATCTAGCAATCATTAAATTTTGTTGTAAAAATTACATTATAAAGAATATGCTCAATTTTTGAACAGGTTATACTAGTATAACCTGGTTCTGATCAGTTTATGCTTTTCATAAACCTCTCTCCAGTATATTAAGCGTAAACTGCCCCAAAACCAGGCTATATCGTATAACCTGTTCAAAATTGAACATATTCCTTACATAGTGACAAGATATGTAAACTGTATAACATCATACTAGTTTCTAGTAACACATGAAGCTGTACTCATGATCAACAACATTTCTTTCCTGGAGCACAACAAGCTGATGGCGTGGATTCTCCTTTCTTCTCTTTCTCAGCCAGAACTTCAAATGGATCTTCGGCCTAAAAAAAAATAAAAAATAGTTCATTTAAAATTGTCCATACAGGTTGATAGGTATTGTTGTTATGTGTTATCAGTCTTCGAATTTAGCCACAAGCCCGACGGCCCAGGACAGTAAAACAACTGTCTGGCTTGTGAAATTTCTTCAACATGTTCAAAATCTGGTGTTACAAGCCAATTATATGTAAAGAAAAATGTCAGAAATACTGATTTCGGGCTCGTGTGTCAAAAAGTTAACCGTGAAGACTGTGTTATGTTTTATGGGTGTTTAAGCCCTCTTTCAACAACATTTGAGATATATTGTTGTAGCCAGTGTTACAGTCCTATGACAATAATCTGTCATAAAAAAACCTGTACATTCACACAAAAACACACATTATTGAAGTTCTTCAATTTTGATTCTTGTCCAGATTAAAATGAAAACAAAAAGCTGAGTATTCTAGTTTCATTCTGCAGTTTTAAAATTATTTTATTTCTACAATTATTCATGAATTAAACACAAAATTTAATTAAAGGATGTCCGAAGGGTCTCCAATATTTACCATAACGTCCATGACTGACTGTCTTATAATGAAAGATGGTGTCCAACTTAAGGCTGAGTGAACTACCCTATATGTAATTTATCAACTTTGATTAACTTTTGGCATGATGCTGTATTTTTGGAGGAAACCAGGGAACTACAATGACATGGCATAAGTCACTGAAAACTTTTACCACATAAGGTTGTATCAAATATATCTTACCAATGAATTGTGAGTGTACACACAAAAGAATACATACATAATAAGCCAGAGGCTCTCAAGAGCCTGTAATCGTTCACCCTGGTTTTATAACTGACTTCAAAATCTTATGAACTGGCTGTTGAGTCCCCTCTACCCCCGCCTCCACCATGGATGAACCCCCTCCATCCCCAATTCGTCTATGGGTCAGTGTCTGAAAATGCTAACACTTGAGGTGGGTATCGGGAATGGGACTTGAACCCATGTCTGGGGTGTAAGTCTTGTGTTTAGAAGTCATAGACCATAACCACTTGGCCAATAGGGACCTTCATGTAAATCAAATATAATTATGGATTGTGGGTGTTTATAGCCACATTATTATAATTATATCACTTTTATTGATGGAGGAAGCGGGAGTATCCAGAGAAAATAATTGAACTGCCACAGGCGAGAATCAAACAACTTGAGTAGAATAGGTACTGATTGTCTAGTTACATGCACATCCAACTACTTAATGAACAATTAACATAAGAATAACAAAGTAACTATTTTATTTGTCCTCAGGCTCTTTAATTTCATTCTATTATATTTTTACAATCATATACTTGAGATTTAAATAACTTACAACATTTCCAGAGCTTGAACAGACTTCTTTAGTAGCTGGTTGAAATTCAAACTCGTCTGCAAATCTGGAAGATTTCAGGATTGCAACAAGTTCTGAATCAGCCGTGGACACATCACCTGCCTGTTAAATATAATATAACCAATGCTATTTATAGTAATGATATACACACTGCACATAATCTGTTTGAAGATACCAAAGGGGTAATCAGAATCCGTAAATCGAAGAAGAACAGACAACACAATGGCCAAATGAAACCAGAGGCTCACAGGAGCCTGTAATCGCTCACCTGGATCAAAGCTGCTTTCAATAACAACGCAACTGCACTGTGGTGCGCCATCTTGGTGGGAGAGTGTGACTGCAGGACATCATTTGGAAAAGGATCATCGAATGACTATTCCATCAAAGTTTGGTTCTAATTGAGCTACTGGTTCCAGACAAGATGGTTTTTATGTGAATTTCCCATAGGGTCCTAT